>VYZV01007251.1:268917-302395 GCA_013401275.1 Pandion haliaetus | reverse complement strand
CTTCCAAAGCATTACTGAAGTGGACCCGGAGAGAGGCTGAAGGGGAATGTTGTGCAATCCAGGCACCAGATTCCC
Organism: Pandion haliaetus; assembly: GCA_013401275.1. NCBI lineage: Eukaryota > Metazoa > Chordata > Aves > Accipitriformes > Pandionidae > Pandion > Pandion haliaetus. The sequence continues at coordinate 302,320 of VYZV01007251.1, read as the reverse complement.
TCCTCCTCTGGGCCTGATTCTGTCTTATTTTTTTCAAGAGGAATTTTACATTTCACATCACTGTGAACTAAATAGTCTGGGAGTCAGTTAGGGACAAAACCCATAAACCTTGGTTGCTTCAGGGCTGACACCCACTTGCAATTACCTAGTATTAAAAGGCAGCCCGCTATGTCAAAGGGCCACATGATCCCACAGCTGATTACTGTAAGGTCATTTGCTCTTTTCTCTTGGGGCATAAACACATCATGCTTGCTGGTGATTGGGGGTGCCAAAGACTGGACTGCAAGTCTCACCTCCTAGTCCATGACTTTCACCCTGTCCAGTGGTGCTGGAGCCCACTGCAGGCTCCAGAAACCTTTGAATGTTGCTGAAAGCCTCTTCTCATTCCTGAGCTAACTAAACCAATCCAGATTTCAACTAAGCAAGAGTCCAGCTTGCTTTCTGATGCTCTTTTATTCATGCACAGCAGGGCCAGGGTGCCAGAAATGGAGCACAGAGTGGGACTTCATGCAAACAGCACCCACTTCATGCAAACAGCACCCACCAGGCTCGCTCACAAACTGAGTGCCAGGCAATGAGTTGCCTCCGTTCTCAGATGCCTTTGCTGAGGAGGGATGGTGGCTGGGGAAGGAGGAAAGCAATGCAAGAGCATGGCAGGCTTTTTCAGGCATGTCTGATTTGTGCTTGTTGACTGTGAATTTACAGATGTTATTTTTACTTTGAGGCTGAATTGTACAATCCTTATATTCTGCACTGGGTGTACTACACAGGCCAGTGACCTCCATCTCCAGGTCTCCAAATCTACATAAAAGTTTACCTTTACAAAGGTTGTCAGAGGTACCACAGAAGTGAGCTGAGTACTCATCCTCATCCCTCTGGACTGAGGACAGGAGAAGCACCTCCCCTGACTTTGACATCTCTAGCCATATGAGACATAATACTCTTGAGCTCTGTCCATGACAATTTGTACCTCTTCTTTTTCCCTATGCAAGTCTAATGCAGTGCAGTAAAGAAGAAGCAGAAAGGAATATTAGCAGTTAACCACAAAAATAGAGTCATCTAGGATAGAGAGCAGGATAAACCAGTCAAACGTTTGACAAGTAAGATTAATAATAATTATTGGACTTCAACTAGCAACCGCAGCTCCCCAACATCACTATCTACATGCCAATGTAGTCCCTCCTCACAGTCTCTGCTTGCTGCTCTTCTCATGTTATGCAGGCACCACCAGGCAAGCGTACGCTACTCAGTGCATCCTAGACACTACAAGAGAAACAAACACATAGGGATGGATGGCCACGCTGAGTTTGGGACATAATATCCCTAAGCCATTATTGATTGCTGCAGATTACCGAATTTACCATGTTACTTACCATGTTATTTAGGATGCAAATGGACTTGACAGCTAACACGTGCAACCTGTGCAGTAAAGTCTCAGCACAATGTACTTGGCAGGTATGAGCAGATCGAGGTGCTCTGAGCCCATCTGGAACTGCTGGATCCACCTCATCAGCGAGATGGCATGCAAGAGTGTAGCTGTGGACCAGCAATGAGAGGAAACTCTTCCTGCCCAAGGGGTACTGCGGACCAGCAGGATTTTATTTTGTGTTGTGTTGGTTTGGAGGATTTTACACTCATCTGTGAAGCAGCTCTTGATCCCAGCCAGTGTTAGGTATGTTGGACTCTGCCCAATACCTCTGAATTTCTGCAGGTATGCTATGAGTTAGAAATGGGCAGGTATTGGTTTTCCACTGTTGAATTACATGCTTTTTGAGATTTCTTATATTTCTAACAGGGCACCACTTCTGACTCTTGCTTGGAAAAAGTAGGCATTGCTCTCAAGCATCCAGGCCTTCACTGAACAGTGTCCTGTCAAGGGCTGGAGTTGACAGAGGCTTAAAGCCCTGCCCTGAATCAGTCTCTCCCATTGCAGCCAAGTGGTCTCATACCTGGTTTATTGCCCAATTCATACTCCAGCTCCTCTGTGCTTCTGACAATCTGACAAAGGAACTTTCATGGTTACTGTAACCCCTTCATGACGTTTGTCATGTGCTAATTCTGTGTTTTCTAATATTAATCCCAAGGTTGCTTTTGGTTTAGCTTAAATGAATGATTTGCCATCTCCTCATTCTTGGCATATTGGCCTGACAATCTCTGCAAGAAGTCCTCTTGGATGCAGCAGATTCATCTATAGATCCATTACATTGCTTTACAAGGAGAAAGATTTCTCTTGGTCAGCCATTTATCATTATCCCTTTATGCCTCTACACAGGTACCTTTTATTTTACTCCTCTGCGTGATAGCTGTCTCTGTAAGAGACTGGGTGGCTATGTCTAAACTAGTAACTACGGTGTCACGGTTTATCCCCAGCCAGCAACTAGCACCATGCAGCTGCTCACTCACTCCTCCCTGCCGCCCCCGTGGGATGGGGAGGAGAATCAAAACCAAGTAAAACTCATGGATTGAGATAAGAACAGTTTAATAATTGAAATAGAAAATATCATAATAATAATAGTAATGAAAAGGAAGATAAAAAAGAGAGTGAAATAAAAGAGAAGTGATGCGCAATGCAATTGCTTACCACTCACTGACCGATGCCCAAGCACCAATCTGTCCCTCCCAGCCAATTCCCCCAGTTTAGATACTGAGCATGACGTTCTGTGGTATGGAATATCCCCTTGGCTGGTTCAGGTCAGCTGTCCTGGCCACGCTCCCTCCCAGCTTCTTGTGCATCTGCTTGCTCACAGAGCATGGGAAACTGAAAAATCCTTAACTTCGGATAAGCGCTGTTAAGCAACAGCTAAAAACATAAGTGTATCAACATTGTTCTCATACTAAATCCAAAACACAACACTATACCAGCTACTAGGAAGAAAATTTACTCTATCCCAGCCAAAACCAGGACATATGGTCAAAGTGTGGTCTCAGGCACCCTCCCATAGTCACCTCCACCAGTTAGTTGTTAGTACCTGCCTCAGCAAAGCTCTGTTTGAGTCAGGCAGTGCTTTCCTAGGCAATGCCTCCTTTTGGAGGATAGTATGAAGCTCGGATTGTTCCTGGAGGGTGCTGTGGACTAGGTCATGCAGGTCTGGGGAGAAGAGAGTTTAGTCGTATGGACATGAGCCCCATTGTGCCACTTAGCCTTGGAGCCAGAAAATGCAGTGATGGTCCATTTTATTTAGTATAGATGTCACCTGCAGCCCTCATATAAGCATATCCTATGCCTGCTGCATGTAAACAATCTAGAGTTCGGTTTCAACCTGGGGAGTCCTAGAAATTGCCCAGGTGTTCAATGTCTCAGATAAATTATTCCACCTAGAGTTTACCAGATTAGTCTTGTTTTCTCTCATCTAACCTATCTTATTACAGATGGATGGCAATATGGATACCCCTCCAGAAAGCAATACCCCCCACCCCACCCCTGACAAGATATACTCTGACTAGACAGAACAAGGGACCCTCTGGAAATCCCCTGGCAGACAAAGAACAAATGGGGCCATGGCGATGAGTTGAGAGCACAACCCAAGTGTCTGAACAGGTCAAGTTAGCTAAGAGCAGCATCTCCCCTTCAGTGTACATCCTGCTCAGCCTGATAGACACCCTCTTCTACACCACCCCCACATTTCTTAAATACCTGTTGCAGGCCAAGGTGGTTGAGGCCTTCACTTTGTGTCTCTTTTTGAATTTCATCATCACATTCAGCCCAGTACCCTCATCCCTGCCCTCCCCAGGCACTCACTTTCAGAATATCCCAAATGTCTTTGTGCTTGCTGATTACTAGTTGTGCCATAAGTGACTTTTTTTAGAAGGATGCTCGGTATCCTTGACTAAATTACTTCTGAAATGTGATGCTGAGGGATGGAAGAGGCTAACTCAGTTTACAATAGCCTGAAGTTAAGATAGTCATCCTAGTCTCTATCCATTTAGGCAGTGGAGAAAACCAAAGCTCTCTGGAGGGCTAGATAATGGTTCTCAGAGTGCCTAAAATTAGACTTAGTACATTTGGGCACTTTTGAACATTTATCCAAGTTACAGTGAATCCCCATTTGCTGAACATAACTTTATTGCCAATGTCTATAGCAAAAATGCCCCATAGTTTAATCTGGCAGTTGGTTTCTTGAACCGAAAAGGCATTTATACATTATTCTTGCATGGATGACAGTATTCTTGGAATGTGTTACAGGTTTGCCTAGTGGTCTTTGTCTCACGGTCTGCAGTCTCTTTCATGCTCCCACCCCCTGGGAATTCGGATGCTGGTGTCTCTGGCCTGCCATGTACAGCAAAGCGGGGATTCAGATTTCTCTGGCAGAAAACTGCGAGTACTGCATTTGCACCAGTGGTCTGCCTGGTGCTCTTCCCTGGCAGCTTCCCATCTAGGCTCAGTGGTTATAATGGGTTCACCTGCTGTACTTCTGCCAAGGCTTCTTGGTGCCATGTTATGGAGGAGCAGCTGACTATGAGGGGCCAGTGTTTAATATGTGACACAGATTGGACTACATTTTTGTATGAGGAATAGTTTTTTGCCTTTCTTTCTTTTTTTTGAGGAAACAAACCCCTCATCTGAAAGTGGAAATTATTGCCTACAGTTTTGGTCTGTGTATGGGAGACAAGTTCCTGAGTTGTAACTACTTAGTTTGAGGAGTTTCAGTTCTTGCCTCTCGGGTCTTGCCTATTCCCACACTGCTTGTTTACCTTCTCTCTCTCTCTCTCTCCTCCATCCTCCTCATTTTTTCTAATACATGTGGTGATGCAAGGAGAAAAAACAAAAGGAGGGAAAGATGGAAAAGAAAAAGGGTGGAGAGAAAAATAAAGCCACAATTTTGAAACGTGATCTTTGTCAGGCTTCTGCTCTACGTTTTTAAGAAGATGAAACCTCCTGACCTTCAGAAACCCACCCGTCCCTTTCATTAGCTTTGAGGAGGTGGATCAAGATGCTTGTGCATGAGAAGGGTCACTCACTGCCACGCTCCACCTCCACAGTCACTGACTGTTTAGGCTCCTTGCTAGCACTCATCCATGCATTACCCCAGCAGTGACAGTCACCGTAGCATTCTGCCCTCCTAAATCTACTTCTTCACTTTCACTGTACAAATAAACAGAGAGTGGAATTAGACGGCAATCATTCTCTGCTTTTGGAGCCTTTCCACCCTCCCCAAAACAAACCGAGTCGGCTCCGCTTGCCTGGGAACAAGGTTTCAGAAATGCTTGCGAGGGAGCTGAAGCTCACAAGCCGGGGGTGTCATTTTTATTTGCCCGCTGCTTCCGCGGGGTAGGAAACAACAAAACGCTGGGAGAAGGAGCAGGGCCGGGTGAATGGGTTTCCCGGAGGCTGGCTGGCCCCAGGGTGCAGTAGGTGTATAAAATGCCATTCAAGCGATTCAGGCCAAGAGGGTGCAGCGGACGGGCAAGGCTGCTCCCTTTGAAGATGCTTCTGTGGGGCTGGAAATACAGGAGAAAAGCACAGCTTCTTTCAGCTGTCCCCTTTTGTGTGCTTTCCCATACGAAACTATGTTGCCACCGCTGCTCTGCACTTTGTTATTATGACAGGAAAAAATGAATTTCTAATGAGGTATCTGTGCCAGCTGCAAGCACCTTGTGGATCTCCGTGGCCCAGGAGCTTTGTCAGCCTCTCCATGCTAAATGCTAACCAGCCTGGGGGAGGACGAGACTGTCAAAGCACAGCCCCTGTGAAAAACCCTTTTCTGTACAAATCCAAACAAACGGAAACACCCCAGTTCCCCTAATAAGCTATGCTGCGACATGTCCTCATTTCACAGTGATCGACTCCAGGGACAGAAAGGGCTCAGGGAGGCTTTGACAATGTGCAAGGAGCTCTCATTTTTAAAGGCAAGGAATGGTACATTTAAAGTTGATTAATACCCTCTGATTCCCAGAAGTCTTTTCATATGCAACGCAGGAAATGTTTTGCTCAGCCCCTAAAATGCAGCTGCATCTCTCAAGGCCCGCATCAGCTCTCAGGAAAGCCACAGTAACACAACCGCTACGGAAAAGTCATGGAGCGAGGGTGCCACGTCCGCCATCTGCTTCAAGCTGCTGAGCAGGCTGCAGGAGGTCAGGGCTGTTCCCAAAGAGGATTTCAGTGGCTGGTTCAGAAGCTGAAGTTTTAAAAGTTGTTCTGCCGTTAGCACGGGCTTACCCAAGCAGCACAGAAATGTATTTTGCTCTTTTGTGGCTTGGCCTACACAATGGCTCTCCCATCACTGCTCTTCAGCATACTTTTGCCAGCGTAGGGCCGTTGAGGTTGGCACTGCCCTCTCCAACAAGGCTGCCTGCTGAGGGGCTGCTGGGGCAGTACCACACACTGGTTTTGCTGGGGATCCCACTACCCCCGCACCCACTGATCAGGTACTTTCAGTTAGTAAAGTAGTGAGTGATTCACTCCAGGGAGGGGAAACTGAGGGATTTTGAAGGAGACCTCGGGATGAGTTTGAGCCAGATCTTCAAAAGGAACCTCTGTGTTTCCCTTCACACAATGAACTAAAGAAACACAGAAGTGGGTGATGAGAGTCTGCTGAAACACATCTTCTGCTGAAACAACAGCTTTTCTGTCTTTCCCCAGCCAAAGGCATTGTATTTTTGCATGGATTAATCAGCAGTAGCCTTGAGCATTTGCATGGTGAGTATCTACACTATACCTGGCCCCCTGAGGGCTTCTTTATGCTGAGAAACTAACCTCAAAGTGCAACTTCCCTACGTCATCGACTGGTCTTCAATGTCTCCACTGTCTTAAACAAGCCTTAAGAATCTTACCAGCTTTGATACTGACTACTCATATCCTCTCCTTCTGCTCATGTTGATGGACAGAAATAAATGACCGAGTGAGTGACTGACTGGGGGTAATGTCTCTGCAGGTGGTGGTGACATTGATGGAGAATGATGGATGAGGGTGACAGGGCTCCACCCCACCCACTTGCCCATGTGCATGACAGAAGGTCCTGCAAGCCACACACCACCCCCCCCCCCCCCCAACAATGCCTCCAAGTAGGTATTTGGAAGTGTAAAAACAATGAGTTTGGCTCCAGCAGTGATTGTGCTACAAGTTTGGGGCCATTTAATGAGTTGCTAATGTGAAAATAATTTTCTTTTCTGACTTCAGAATTGAAGGAGTAAAGACAGATGGCCCCAAATGCAGGGAAATGCAGCGATTGAATTGGTAATGGCTCTGCCAAGGCTTGAAAGGCATCTCGTCAGGAAAAGAGGACATTCCTGCCACTGTCAGGAGCTGACAGAAACCTTCTGACTTTTTCCCTTCTCACCTCTCTGGTTGGGGCATTCCTGCCAACCCTCACCAGACATCGTCAGGCTGGTGATTGCTATTGCAAAGGCTAAGCTTCTGTTTCAAGTTGAAATGCACCCTGTAGAGGAGGGGGGAAGCCCTTCCTGGCATATGCCGGAGAATGGCAACTGATTGCTAATCCAGATACAGGGGGAAGTATTCGGTGATTGATCGTTTGATCTCAAGCGTCAAAAGAAAAAACTACAACTCTTGGGGGACCACAGGAATAGCGTTAATGACTGTAAGGAATGTCTGTGTCTTGCATGTGTTTTTTGTTTTAGATGCAGATTGAAGTTAAGAGACATTTGGCATTTAAATGGGAGCTGTCAGTTCTGTCTCCACCAATTCAGCTTTTCTAAGCTCTCTCACACACACAAAAATTGTTAAACAATTTCCCAGGAAAAATCTCATATTTTTATAAATAATTACTACTGAAATCTTAATGCAGGGAACAAAAGTGAAGTTAATGTAGTTTAGTATTAAAGGTGACAGTAGAAAGTAAATGCATTGTTGGGCAACAGTGAGCTGCATAGCCAAATTAATTTGGTTCTAATGACTGCAGTAACAAATCTGGTAACATTCGATATCCATGAGATGCCAGGTCCTTGCCAGCTATGAATGAGCAGAGCTGCATGACCAATAATTTTTACTGTCAGTGTCCCTTTCAGTAGGGTGGCTCTTTTTGGGCTGCCATTCCCTTCAAAACCCAGGGGCTGGATTTCAAAAGTTACAAATGGTTTCCAGTGCCCAGCCTAACCTGGCCTCCTTAGTAAGCAAAACGTGAAGTTGTCTTCATTTTCAGAGAGGAAGAGCTCAATGTTTTCTGAAACCCAGTTGTGGAGGTGAAAAGAGAGGTGTCCAGAACAGCTGAAGGTCTGGCAAAGCCTGCCAATGCTAAGGACCATTGAATAAGCAAAGAAAGAAGCTCTGAAATCCCACTTGGAAGTCCAGCAGAGTTAACAGTCGCCATTTACCCTTGAAAGCTGCTCTATAAGCTCCAAGCTTTACTATCTCACTTGTGCTTACAGAAGAGGTGTCAGGTCCTTTCTGCAGGGATGGTGCAGTGGTACCTCCTCTCCCTCCAGCCATATGCAAGCCCACTCCAACCCAAAAGCACTGTAGTCATACTCACCCTGAACACACAAATGTATTGATGCCTATTGAACTACATAGTATATATTTCTATTAAAAATATCTAAGATTGTTCCTATAATCCTGTAATTATTATAAAATGTATAACTAGATAAGTTGTGGTTATAGGTTTTCCTCATCAGAGCACTTTTCTTCTCAGCCAAGGAGGACATGGGTAAGCAGAGACAGGACTGTCTGTGCCTCTGCTTTTGGACACAGTGATCAGGACCCATAAGATGTATTGGCCAAAAAGAAGATTGTTATTTGTTCAATATCCTAAAAGACCATCCACATTATAATCCCTCTGCAGAGATGGGTCTTTGCCCCTAAAAAAGCCTAAGAAGTCCTGTGCTGGGAGATGGACAGATCACGTAGAAGAGGCAGCTCCCATCTGTCCAACTGAAACCACAGTCAGTCAGCGTCGGCCCAGAGAGGGAGAAGGAAGGGACAAAGAGCAGAGCTGGTTTGGCAGTGCTGGGGGCAGGGGAGGAAGAGCTCCATGCACTGTGCCCGGTACTGGCAGTGATGGGGCCCATGCTGCAGACATGGCTCTTTTAGAACAAACCATGGCTCACAGATATATTATTTATCCTATTTTAAGTATTTAATTCGGTGACTGTCTTCTGTGCCACCTCCACTTTAGGCAAGGTCCCCGACCCTCTTTGCCCACTCACCAGGTTGACTACCTAGCCAGGTTTGATCCCCTGCACAAAACCTAATCCACGCCTGTGTCGTCCCTCCGAGCCATGGCACAGCACAGCGTGTTGCAGCTGACAGCAGCACTGGTGACGGTGGTCTTAGCAGAGGCTTAGCTGCAAATCTCTGTCTTGTCAAGCAAGCTTAGTACAAATAATTAGAGAGGCGTAAGCTAATCCTATAAGGCTAGATCGTGGCCAGACCTGGTCTGGGAACACGGCGTGTAAGAGCAAGAGAGGAGTCTACTTTGGTCCCTGTCTGATTTGCAGCTCCTGGGCTCTGGGGAGCAGCTTAGGGCTTTCTCTGCAAAGCTCCTGGGGGACACATTCCTACACCATTCCCTCCTACCCACCATGCCAGTAAAATCTTTGCAGCTGTAAAAGACTGCAGGGACATATTCAGCACTTTGCAAAGAAGCATCCCTGTTAAAGACCTGTGTGGAGGCAAGCACTAATGACTTGATCTATTGCATGACTAGTTTTCACTCACTCGTTCATGAGAATCTCTCTTAACAAAGCAAAGTGCGGTGAATCTGAGGCATACAAGCCATGGAAATGCTCCTCATGAATGCAAATGTCCCTTAAGCTGGGGAAAGGGGTTGTAGCGTCACCAATTAGATACGTGGAATAGGCACTGACCAGCAACCCCCTGTCCTATTAATAGATGAGAGAGCCGTGCTCCTGCTCCTGGGGAGCTCGCTTGGCGGAGCTGGTCTCCAGAGAGCCAACGTCTACAAAGCGCTAACATCTGGTGCCCATTATTTCACCAGCTCTGTTGTGATTAGTCCATATGATAAGTCTGGCCAATTGGTACTGGTAAGGGATTGCTCCACTCCCTCCACCAGCCTCCTTGAGCTGTCACTTCTGGTTTGTGGCCCCTGCTAATTTGCCACTGCAATTTCCAATATTTGCTCAAATCCCATAAGGAAATCTCCCTGCCTTTCAGACAGAAGGGTAGCACTGATAATAAAAAGGGAAGGTTTATCAATTAACTCAAACCGCTCTATTGAAGCAGGCTCAAACCCCCTCCTATTTCAATTATGTGAGACTCATGAAACTCTCTGGAAAAACTTTTGCTCAGGCAAGCGTTTCGTGAGGGAGCTGGTGGGATTTACCCAGGCTTTAACAAGTTGGAGAAGAGGTTAAAAAAAGAAATCCTCCTGCTTCCCAAAGGCTTTTTCAGCCACTGCAATAGCTGGATTGTGTCTGCCTGACAGAAAGTCTGCTCCTCAGAGGTGTGGGAGAGGGATTTGGGCCCTTCAGACAGAAGTTTCCCCACAATTTTTCTATTTCTTTCTCTTTTGTTCCTTTGCCTGTTCACTCTTTCATTCTCTCATTCATCCTTTCCTTCCTTCCTTCTTTCTTTTGTTCTCCAAATGCTAACTGTCACATTCAAACACTTGTATTACTGTAGGAAATTTTCATTACTCCCATTTCACGTTAGTGGAGTTAGGCTAAAATGAGTAAGTCACTAGGGACCAGAATGGGAACTGCTGGTTTGCACAGACTTCTGCCCAAATACGTGAAACTATTCAATAAATTAATCAAATGGCTTTACATATTATGAAGGTTCCTTGAGAAGATATTAAAAAAAATACAGACAGGCCAAAATAATCCACAGCTATACAAGGATGAAATTTTAAGTTTTGTAATTGGCATGTAATATTGGTTTGATTAAAGAATTTCCATTCTTTCCCACCTTTTAATTAGTGTCTCTATAATTTCCGTATTAAGGAATTTCCTTGCAAGGACAGAGGTCCACAAGGAGAGCTCCAGAAATGAATTCAGCATTAGCTCCAGGCAGTGCCTCATCTTTGCAGCTTTATTACACATATGATACACTTCACTCCTGAAATGTTCAGTTCAGGGCATGTGTTTACCATCTTTATGTTCCATCGTAAACTCACGCCTTTCAACAGTGGATGATGTTTAAGCATAAGTCAGATGTCAAATGTGACAACACTCCACACTATTGTGGAGATGACGGCACTCAATTTTTCTTCTGCTGAAGTCCTTGCAGTGCTGAGGTGATAAGCGCCACTCAGCTGGAGGGTAAGGAAGCTAACATGTTTCCCAAATGAGTCACAAAAGCAGAAGTCACAAATTCCCTGAACTTTGCACTTTCTTCCTGGACACTTTCAACACACAATTTTGGCTGCGCTATCCAGTTTTCATTAGCTAAGAATTTGACCTATGCCAGGTCCTGTGCTTCACCACCAAGGATCATGGTGAAGATGGCATTTCTTTCTAATAGTACTCTGAGGTAGCAAGGATAATCTTGTTTTGTAGGTGTAGAAACTGAGGTACAGAAGAGTTAAGTGAAATGGCCAACATCAAGTGGAGAGCCACTGTTAGCATTACAGCCTCAGATTTCTCACTCTAAGTATTTCAGTATGCTGATTTTATGATCAAAATGTATAGCTTGTCTGAGTGAACATAGGATGTATGTGCACACCCATGGATCTACTCATACACATTCACCAAATTCTTGTGATGTTTAGTGGCCAGTGAAACTAAAAGAGAAGCTTAACCACAGAGGGAGCCATGTCCCAGACAAATGACTCCCAGCAAAACTTGTATTATCCTTAGCTGGTCTTGCAGTCATAGCAGGTCTTCTCCTCTTGCTCCTGATGACACTCAGCACAAGACAGAGCAGTCTTTTGAGCAGAACCAACACAAAGATATTTGCACAAAATCCCTTGTTAAACCTCTCGCAAGTCTCTCCCATTTATCATGCTAGAAATTATGACCTATAAACAGATGCAGATGTAAAACTAGAGCAGAAGTTTGACTACAGTTGCACAAATTTAAGACATGTTTAGCTGTGCTCCCTTTACCAGCAAGGCACTTTGCTTTCCTACATCAGTGCAATGGCAACTGCTCACAAAAGATCTGGTGAAGGCCACTGAGAACAAACCAGGGTTGGCCACTTGTCTCACTTTCCTGAAGGGCTCAGTCTCCAACTCATGTTTATAAAGTGTCTCATCAGACTTTACAAAATATCCAAACATCTTCATCTTCCTCTAGAAGAGGGCTAGGCATGTGGGCCTCGGGGACATACAAGGACAGGAAATGAAGGGATATGGTTATTTCAGAGTTGGGTATGAGATGGAGGCAGAGGAAGGGGTTATGAGAAAATGTAGAAAAGCTTGACATCTGTGTTACTCAGGGCTTAAGAAACTGGAGACCTGTATTTGTTAAGAGTCACTCCACAGTGCATCAGAGACCCTCCTGCACAAGAAGACGGGCTGTGAACCCAGGTTTGGCTTACTGCTCAGTCCTCAGCCTGGCCCTGGACATGGCCCATATTGCAAGACTCAGCTGATCGCTTTGCACTGTTGTTTCCTTCACATGTAAACCACTGACAGTAATTCATATTTACATACCTCATGAGAAGCTGTGAATGTGACTTTGTTTTTACAAAGAATACAACCAGAAAATTGCAATAAGCTAAGGTCATGGGGTCTGAATTTTTCATCTGCCTTCTTGGCTACAAGAGTGGTCCTTTCTGGTATCATAATGATCCTTTAAGTTTCCTCAGAAATGTTCCTCACCAGCTTGCCAAAAAACAGCTGGGTCCCTTTAAGAAGTCAGGAGCAGAGGCCTACAAAAGGTCCATTTTACCATTTTAGTAGAGTTTGGGCAGCTCTCACCTACTCGGAGCTCAGCTGCACCAGGCTAATTTCCATAAGCATCATGTGGTGTTACAGAAACCACATTTTGCCAAGCTGTCAACTGTACAGCCTTCTCTTTGCTAAACAGACTCCCATTAAAACTGTCTGCACAATTTGTCAGTTAAATGAGGTACAAGAGGGACGCTCTATTTGCCCCTAATTAGCTGTGCAGACTACCTTTGTCTGTTTGATTAAGTATTCACATTATCAATTTTGTTTAATCTGATTCATTTCACACACCTCCCCAGGGACGCAGCCCATACGGTTAACTAATCTCTGATATCATCTCTCATATCAGCCCGCCGTAGTCTCCCATGGCACACTCTACCCACAAGCACGCTGCTCACCAAAATCTTTGCTGGGGAAGATGCTTCTTCACCAACAAAACCAACGCCTCCCTGGAGCTGAGGGCTGCTACCTTTAAGGGAAACCAGAAGAAGCCAGGCTTGTGCTCGCTATGCTTCCTGAGCACCTCTGCAATGATTTTTTTTTTTTAATCTCAGAAGCTTTTCAGCTGCAACCAGCCCACTCTGGTGAGATGGGATACATGTCCTGCACCAACATGCCACTTCCTGCTCCCCATGGATGCATGCAGCATGACCTGCTCTGTCTTCAGCAGGTCTCCGGTTGTAACAGGAGGCAACACCAGTGTCCCAATCACACAGTGAAATAATGTACAATAATGGGGGATGGACTTTAACCAAGAGGACCTGCTGAGTCCAACATCATTTAAGAGAGAAAAGGGACCACAGATGTTCAAAGATGATCCCTTGCAAGTCCACGAGGTCCCAACTAACTGCACCATCCAGAGAACGCAGCCCATTTTAAGAGGCAGAAATGTTCACCTGAAAAGACGTGGACCAAAAAGATTGTTCTCAAAGCCACTTTTGTGGTTTCGCTTGAGGCACCACTGGCAAATCCCTGGGGAGAAGCAGACAGTCCTGGGCAGGGACCAGGCAACGGCTACGGATGAAGAAGTATTGCCTCTTCTTCAACGGATAGGTTATTTCACCACAAAATTTGATGCCCATCTGCATGGAAACTGAGTGCATTCCCAGGCACACACCTGGCTGCACACATATATACACTTGCATGCATATCAGCATGGGCACTGTAGAAAATATTTCCAGCAAAATTTTAAACCTTCTAGATTTGAGATTTTGTTACAGGTGGCTTCGGTTAGAACATTTCTTAGACAATGTTAGTCAAAGTCTTACTACTGCTCACACTTTTGAAGAAAAGAAAGCTTTCATAATTTTGCTGTGACAAGTTTTACCTGAACAAAAATCAATTTTTGCACCTAGTCAGCATACAAACCCTGCCCTACTCTCCACACACTTTTTGTGCATTTCAGTGTGGAAGAGATTGACTTCCAATATTATTGAGCAGAATTGCAATTTCCCATTTCTCTGTTTTAAAAGAAGACTGGGATGCAACTTAGGTTTATTTCAGCGGCTCTACTATCCCCAAATTCCTTTTCCTGCTCTACTAATATTGCATACATGGCAAGTGCAAAAAAGCAAGATGATTGACTTGACAGTCAGTGATGCTCTTCTTTGGGTCTGGTTTTCTCGTGGCAGTATATGGAAAAGGCCTCTGCAACCTCTGAACTGGCTTCTGCCCTGAGATAAACACTATCATACAAAATACAGGTGGACAAACACTGCTGTCTTTGTTACACTGCTCAGAGCTCCCAAGGCTGTATGTACTGGCATTGACATTTGGAAAATAATTTTAAATGGTAAAATGCAATATGAAAAATTGTAAAATAGCATAGATTGGAAAAGCAGCGTACCACTATATTTAATGGAGTTCCATTTAGTAGTATAATTCAAAGAATTTTATTTTACGAATCCCCAGCTGCCTCTGAATGAACGGTTTACAGCTGAAAAACTCCTCAGAATGCTTTGCAAAAAGTCTTTCCCTTTATTGATTCTAACCACTGTACAAATTGTTATTTTCAAAAGAACAAACTGTTTTATGGTTAATGCAAAAAATTAACACCAAGATCAAACCTTGTGAATTACTTGACTGCTCTTCCCAGCATTAAACTTCAGTGAACAGATACAACTCAGGGTACTTAAAACCAGCAAAGAACATCTGGCTTTTGGTGCTAATAAAACAAGACTTAACATTTTTTTTAATTTGGAAAGAAAAAAGGCTCACAAAATCTTTTGGTTTTAATATTCCTATGTCTACAAATCTTTAAAGAAAGAAAACAAGTTTTGAGAAATAACTGAAGAAAAAAAATTGGCAAGGAATATAAATTAAAAAACTAAATCGAGAAAACATCCAAATTTGGAAGACTACTTCAGTATATGCTTGAAGTTAAATGCAGGCATAAATACTGTCCTGAACTGCAATGATATTGAGCAAGTATCTAGCTGAGTATATAAATAGGCCCAAAGGCAGAAAGCTGAAGAAATTATATGGTAAAGGAGTCATAGTTAATCTTTTAATTAATATTTAAACTAATTAGTCCCCAGTATCTACACCACTAAATTGAGGAAGCAACTATTTCTGCTGTATGTTACGATTTCCCTGTACTCATTAACTTCTGTTCTGTGATGCCATTAAGTATCAATACTTATGCTCGTTGACATTGCCATAAATTTTATACCAATCTAATGAGTCATTCTGCATAGACAGAGCATTAATTAAATGTGGCAGTGAGTATGAGAGAGTGTAGCTTCATGCCTAGTTGTACCAGTCAGCTCAAGAATTACAACCAGTTAGGGAAGAGCGGCTGGACAGGGGTGCTCAAGGACTCTGGGCACCAACGAAGAAACAGCAAAAGTATCTTCACAGAAGAAGATACATGTTCTTACACTGATGGAGAATTGACTTTGAAAAGTAAGAAGTTTTAGATAAAGAAAATGGATGTTTCGTTCCCTTAACTATGACCTGCCCTGTGCATACATCTGATACAAGACTTTCAGTTTCCTGAAGAATTAACAGTAGCATAAGAATCGTCTTCACCATCATCGATCAACAGTAACAGCAATTTTAGAGTAGTATTGAGGAGACTGAGCCATGGTCCACAAACCTTTGGCATCAATACCGTACAAATGCAAGGCTGTGGGTGGATCCATGCAGCAAGGAGGGCACACGTCCTGCTTACAGCCTCCTAACCCATCATCACATCAAGTGACTCCTTGGCCTACTGAAGCTGAGTATCAATATCTGGCTTTACTATGGGTTTATTTTAAGTTCTGCGCTTAAGTATCTGACTAAAAGATATGTTTGCTGTTTTGGTGAATGGAGCAAGAACATCCTGAGACAGCCAAGTTGTAGATATTGAAAAGCATAGGTATCTATGGCATGGTCAGTCAAGAGGCAAGTGCGCATGTGAGAGGAAGCAGTCTGGAGCTGTTTAATACTAAAAGCTCCAAATTGTCTTGATCCTCATGCTGTTGTCAAATAAGGAAACGATTGGGGGTGTCATGCTGAGATCACATCTGCAGTTTCACTTTTGCAGGCTTGTACTTAGATGTGTACAACCCCCGCCAAGTACTGTCTTCAGATTAGTCAGTGAAATGGGGGACATGAAGCAGAATATTTCTGTGAAAATAAAAAATCGGCCAAGCAATCCCTGAAACACAGTTTAAAATTAATTGAAAGCACTATAACATGTTTTATGATGGTCAAATACTTGGATAATAACAATATATTCAGAATATGACTGCAAAACAAAAGTTCTGGAAAGCACTTATATCACCTACATCCTGATCCAAGTCATATTGTCTGGGAGGACACTGCAAAAGAGAGTGTTACTTTTCTTTCTCAGTGCCCTTAAACTCTCTTGTTGAATGCTGTGTTAGCTGAGGTTGATTTGCCTGCAGGAGTCTTGTCCACAGAAATGTTTGGAGAATGAGGCTGATGATTTCCTAAACTTCCTTCAAGTTCCTACTCTACTGCTGCTCTCAGTTAGACAGATTAAAGCAGGGCAAGGTGCAATAAGGCTATGGACGGGAGGATATCTGTTCAATTACATTATGAGACTGGACATACACATCAGATTGCAGTGAAGGAAGAGGCATCAAATTAAAAGCTCAGAGCATCATTAGCCAGCATCCTATAACTGAGCTGATGAAAGCAGAGGGTAACAGATCTGCACATAATGGGACATGTTCCTTAGACCTAACACTATCAACAACATTGTCAACTTTTGTTTGCTGTATACAAGGCCAAACCTGGCTGAACATGTGGGAGCTGGTTAAAATTTAGCTCCAATAGTAACATTAGTATCTTCATTTTTGTAAACAGTGTTATGACTAAAGATGACAAGCGGTTGGCTTTTCTGGTTCATGTCTCCTCTGCAAAGTGCCATTCTTTAGAATAACTGGTGCTGCTGTTAACCACATCCTTTGGGGTCTTTTAAGTTTATTTTGTCTTGTTGATAACAATATTTTTTTTGATGAAAACAAGACACTCTACAGGAAAGGTGAACATCTGCTATCCTGGAAATATCTATAGGCCCTGGCTGGTAAATGATTGACAATATGTTATATTAAGACTAATGGATTTTCAAGAGGTAAATTATCACTATTCTGTGTTGTAAAGTACCAATTTTCACTCCAATGATTTTCAAGATGGATATTCAAATACCATTATTGTTTTATAAAGCTCTCCAAATGTGTCAGGTCAGGGTGCAAGAGCCTGCTATTTTAACCATTATAAATTATTCCATCAAATCTGAGACAAAGAGGTTGGAAAATGGGGTATTTTGACCACTTGATGAATTTGGAGGGGGGTTGAGTCAAATTTTAGGGAGAGCAAGAGGCATCAGCCCTGGTTTGCTGTGAAGCTCATGAATTGCTCTGTTGCTTTTGCTATTTCCAAGAAATGGTAACTCTGAGGGAATGTAGTTGTGGTTACTTAGCACAGCCAGAGCCTTTCACTGGCATGCCGCTGTCTCCGAAGCTTTGCCAAAAGTCTGAAGGATCCAATGCCGATCACCAAGTGTCTGACAGGCCTTGGCAAGTTCCCCTAATTAACTTCAGGGCCCTTGCAGAGCTTCTGCTCCTCGTAATGAGTCCAGTCAACTTTTAAAGCCATGTTGCGAAAGCAGATCTCCTCAGTCCCCAAAGGGATTCCTGTTAATCTCCTCAGCCCTGCTGAGATCTTCAGCTGGAGAGACTTTGGCAGAAGGCAAATGCTGTGAGGAAATTTTCATCCCCAGAGGGACTCTTGCAGGGATCTGAGGCAGATCTGGTCAGGCTAACAGGTTTTGTGAAGGCCCCAAGAGTACCTTGGGGGAAAAAAATAAAAAACAAAAATACAAACTTTGGGTCCAGTTCTAGCAAGCAGGAGACCAAGATATGCTAATTAACACAGCTGCCATCAAGGATGTAATCTAATTTACATACTTGGTAGTGAATAAATGCTTCCATATGGCAGAGTACCAGTATTTTTCCTTGACAACTTTATCAAAAAGCTAATGAAATTCCCATGCAAAAAAACCCTTTTTCCAGCTTGACTAAAGATAACAAACCCAGTAAAGTAAATGAGAGAAATGAAGGGGAAAAAAAGAACATGTTCAAGAAAAGTAGATACTAGCAAGCTAGGAAACTAAGTTTGAAATATTCAGCTTATGGAGTGGTAGGTAAACTCAGAAATGCACTACAGTGTTCCCCAACTAACTTTAGCTGCTTCGTCATCCTCTTGTCCCAACAAAACACACAAGACAGCCTTACGCTTGTTCATTCCGTACATCCGCCACTGCCAATTTGAGGCAGATGCTCAAATGCTCAGGTGCCCAAAATGAGCCAGATGCTCAGATTGCGGTACTACTGGACTTCCTGATGCGTGTAAGCCCACAGATCCATCCCTGCCTTCAGAGTCCTGGACTAGCGCATGAATCATTGTGTGTGGCAGCAGAGCTCCCTGTAGTGCAGGAGAGCATTACAGACTGCCTCAACAGTCGTGTCATCTTCCTGGTGCAGGGCAGCTCTCTTGATCAAATCAGTGACATCCAAAACTCTGTGTACACCTCCCATTCAGCTAGAGGAACCAACTCTGTTGACCATGGCAGTTGCTGTTGAAGATGGCCTCAATGATGGGCCACACAATGGACCACACTGCTCTGAAGTGGTTCAATTTTTTTCTGACTAAACAAGAGCTTTATCTTGGAAATGTTTGACTGATCGATCACAGGCTGGCCACTGAGGTGGCCACTATGTTATCTCTGGACATCAATGATCTTACCAAATCAACAAGCTAACATGAGAATGACGACACTGATTCAGGGGAGCACTTTCCCCTCAGCGTGAGTGCTTTGCACACTGGAGCAGAAAGTGGTGGTTTGGGAAGATGTAAACTCACTTGGCCACGTGCATTCTCCAGCCTTTCAGACACTTGTTTCATTTATCCTCCCTTCTTGTACTTCTAGAGGGAAAAATAGAAAACCTTAGTGGTATGTTCTGAAAACATCCATAAAGCAAGTTCTACCCCCATGGACTTTCCCAAGAGGTGATGCCCCTGTTAGGAAGATGCTGGGCTCTGGGGGATTTTCAACAGCCTTTTCTTTTTGGATTTTTGCCTGAAGCAGGGCTGTCTGAGAAATGACTACTCTACTTTTGTGTAATTCCCTCCATTCTCGTCCTGCAAAGAAGCTGCAGATATCGGGCATGTCTGTCATTGATAGTCTATCTCTAAGTGGTCAAGGATACGAACATCACATTCATATGACCAATACACACACAACCACAATAATGTATCTGGGCAAACCAAATACACGACTAAATGACCTAGCAGGTAGTAGAGTAAGCTGAGCTGGGTTTAGGTACACCCATGTAAGGAGGCAGTCAACTGTTCTTAGCCAGATTCTAGAAAGTTTCCCAACCAAAATCTGGGGACAATATTTATACATAAGCTTAACTTTAGATGTTTGTGTTGTCCTACTCAGACTGCATGCTTGAACGCCTTGCTGGATGCAAGCCAGGGCACAAGGCACCTACTGAGGGTCAAGCTTAGTCTAGTCATCATTGTCCTTTTGTACTCATTCTGATCAGTAGTGAAACAGGCATTTCCATAATTCTCACTGGGTACCTGAGTTGAAGTCTCATTGCATTCACAGGCAGATGGCCTTACTTCAGCTAAGTTCTGTCTCTGTTTTTCACAGAAAAATCTTTGTAGCCAAAGGAGAAGAACAGAAACAGACTTACTCATTTATGAAAAAATCAAAATAAAAATCAGGGAAAATGGAAAATTGCTATATAGTTATAGATTTTATGCAACAGGACCATGATTGGAGACTTGATCTTCAGCTTTGCTTGTAGATTCCACTTTCAGTAGTCTAAAAAAATCTCTTTTGTTGTAGTAGTTGAAATTTAATTACAAGCCTGATTCCAGCTAAGCAAAATTTTTGCATCCTTTTTGTTCTGGGTGGTTGTTGTCATTGGTGCTGTGTAGTTATTGTGTGAATTTCATTTTGTTTATGAATATTCCAGAAAGTAGCTCAAAATGTTAATTGGAAAACAAAATTTGCACCGGAAGAAGTGGATTTGTGGGGAGGTACCAACCTTAATGAAATCCAATTGCTGCGATATTTCATTTTAAGAAGACTGGAAGGTTTTATTTCAACAAGGTCCATGCATTTCATTTTGACTTTAAACTATTGCCTTACTTCGTACTTTTTATGTTTAACGTCAGTTCAGTGACAAAAAGAAGGAAGTTGAAGATAAGCAATCTAGCCTTTTTTAGGATATTTCATTTCAGATGGATCATCCTGACATTTTCCAAAGCACTTATAATTTCTCTTTTGCAGGACTAAAATTTTTGTTTAATCTACCTTTTCTTCACAGAGGGTACATTTAAAATCAAAAGTAATTATGCAACATTAGAAACTGTTCATGAAAGGGAAATTCTGAAACTGGACTTTCTCTAAATCTCCTCTAGCAGTGAGAACTGGAGCAGCAATATTCTTCTCTGTAGTAACTGGCACAAATGCAATCTGGCTTTCCCCTGACCAATACAGGATTTTTGCTACATAGGATTGATACGTACATCAACTTCCCAACGTATGTGAAAGCTGGAGAGCTGGGAATTCACTCTGTCGACAGACCCCTTTGACGGTGGTGCCACCCAATCATGAGTAACATGCATCCCCTCTGCCAGGTGGATGATATACCTTGAGGGAACCCCTGCCCTGGCTAAGCTAGGTGGAAAGTGAGGCCAGTCAAGCTTACCAGCCCAGATGCTACTTGGGGTTTTAAACAGAAATTGCTTTACAGGCAGAAGACCCTGAGATAGCTGCTATGGGGAGCTTTTGGCTCTGCTCTACAGACTCATCTTTAAAATTTCTGTTGAAATAAATCATTTGGGGTTGTAGCTGTGTGTGCTTGAAATGTGGGTGTGCACCAGCAAGGTAATGGCTGCCATTACAAGCTGCTGCAAAGCTTCCAAAACAGTTTTCTGTCTCAGGTGATGGGAACAGAAATATTTGGTCTCCATCACTGTTATCTCCTGTTTCTCCTGTCCCTCCTGTTCCCTGCTGCTGGGGCAAGGATGCAGTCACGGCGGATGCGGAGCTGGCTGGCTGCCTTTTCCCTATTCACGTGAAGCCAGAGCAAACCTGGCTGGTGTGTTGGGACCTTTTGGCTTGGGGTCAAAGGCTTTTCCCTGCTACAGCGCAATGTCACTAAAGGTCATCTCCTCCTCGTTGCTAACACTGGCCAACAGAAATCTAAGCTGAGCTTTGGAAAGGTGGTGGTGGAAATGCCATGCAAAATCCTGATGCCAGAAGGGGGCTGGGCTGGTATCTCCATCTTTCACCAGAGGTCAATATTCGCTGCTGTAAAGGCAGCTTCTTCTCTGTGGTCAGCTCTTGCTGCCTCAAACCAGAGCTGAGGAAACATCATCTGGGCCGGCACAGCCCTTAGTTCTTTCATATCCCCCTTGTCAACAGTTTGAAAGTGAGATGGCTAATTTTGTGCCTGACAAGAAAGGACGGATCATTTTCTCAGATGCTGCTATCAGCAGAGTCAGTGCTGGTACACTCTCCGAGGGAGTCCCCAAACTACAGGTTACTGGCAGGCAGACAAACGCTCGCTGACAGCCATTTGTGACCAACTATGAAACACCATCTGCTGTAGTTGGAAGGAAGGAACATATCCAGCAAGTGATACCACTGTGAGAAATGATTTTGTGTGTTGACACACAGCAGTCTTTAGATAGCCCCAAAGAATAAGCCTACTTTGTTTTTCCAGATTTGTGTAAGGGGGAAAGAAACATTTCCTCTTGTTGGGGGTCTATGGGTGAGACTTCCTGGGTCTATTTGTATGGAAGCCAGAAGAAGAAAGAGTTTGATACATCCATATTAACAGGTGTGCTAAATACAACCATGAACTGAACCAAATGTGTCTTTAGGAATATTGTGTTAGGGGAGTGAAGCACTATCTGACAGTTAAAACACCCGCTGGAATGTGAATCTGCCACTGACTTGCTTGTGACATTGGTCAAGTCTCATCTCTTCTTTTTTGAACTGGCTCGCAGTTTTGAGGAGCAGCAATAATGTTTTTCTTCAGGAGAGTGTTGCAAAGACCAGCAAGTGTTTGTTCAGCCCTTTCAAATCCTTGGGGGAAGGGGATAAATATTTTTTATTAAAGTTCAGAGGCTGGTGGCTGGTTCAGAGGCTATTAAGCAGACAGCCACAAAGACTTTACCTTCAGCATATGGAAAAAAAAAAAAAAAAGACAATTTCAGGCTTACAAAGGCATTTTTGAAAAATTAAGATCATTTAAGTGACTCGAGAAAAAAGTACCCAAGTGTATCCAACATGCTGTCCAAAAGCAAAAGGCTCCCCTTTGTAACCAACGCAGGCAGCAGATCCCAAAAGTTTCAGGAGAAGGGATGTTCAGCTCCCTCACAGAGAGAAGGGATCTTACTTGCTCATTAACCTAAATAAGGCATGCAGCCAAAGGCATATGCCAACTCTTCCCTCCCTGGTCAGAGAACGAGGCTTTCATGTTTGAGAGTCTTAATAGTCCTGTGTATCATGATTAAATAATGAGAGCTGGCATCCAAAGTATCTGAAGTTCAGCTGATCTTGCATTATCCTTGTAGGCCCTGGCAGCCTATAAACCAAAATGTTTTCAAGCAAAAGATGCAGATGAAAAATAAATGAAAGATACACCTTAAAACTGCAGTTCAATCTTAAAGCACAGGACTGCCAAATTATCATGGCAGATTATCACCATGTTTCTTTGAATTCTAGCAAAATATTTAAACACTGGTACCTATTTAGATGCATCTGTATTTTTATATGGGGTTTTGTATGTATATATACACACATAGATATAGCTATATGTTTTACATCACTTCTTTCGGATCCGGCCTCCAGCTCTATGAAATTGCAGTGATGTTTTTCATCAGAGGCTTGCAAGGACTAAACAGCCTTTCTGGAGGCTAACATTGGATGTCTGGATTCAATCTCTTTATGCTCATATGTATTACATAATGTCGGCTACGGGAGGGCTTGATCCAGACCCTCTTGAAGTCAGAAACGCATGGCTGTGCGTAGTGTCACCCGAATAGGTACAGGAGGGTTTGGGCTTCCCTCTGGCTCGGGGCTGGACCGAGGAGGTGGCCTGTGGGAGCCCAAATCCTGCATGCTCCTGTGGCAGGCAGGAAGAAGGACCAGAAAGGGGGCTGTAGTGGTGCTGGGGAGGAAAGGCAAACCCCCTTCCAGGGTGCAGCAGGCAACGCGGCAGGAGCATGGCCAGCCAGCGACGGGGGCAGGAGAGAGAGGGATAGATGAGGGCTCGCAGGAAGCCTTATTTATGATTTAAATACGCTGTCGCTTGTGCCCGTGCGATATGAAAACCAAATCTAAACATTTGTCTGTAGAATCAGGTGATGGCTGGCCCTCTACTGTCTCAAGGGGGGCAGGAAAATGGTCCATGCACCTGCCACCTAATTCAGTTTAAAACCTGACACATTTACCAAGAGTGGGCTGGCATAATGAACTTCATTCATGCTGTCAGTGGAGTCAATAACTTATCCCCAACTGCTTTTGTCTCCCTGGCGGCAGTGCCTCTGATCGGGCTGAGGTACTTATTCAAGTAAAATTTATTTTCAATTGCAGGCCATAATACTACTGGCACAAGCCTTGCTTTGACAGAAGCTTTTGCTCAAGGCTAAACTATTGTTAAAGTTTGTGCCCATTGTCCGGGGTCTTTGATCTGTCAAAGCTGCTTAACAAGCTGGTTAAAAACTGTTTCAGATAACAGGTGTGTCCTTTGAGGACACAGGGCCATTTTTCAACTTCTTTAAAAGACTAGTCCAGTAGCTGACTAAAATTTACATGCTGGTTGGTGGTGATATATGTAAAGCACTTTTAAAGCAAGAAATTCGATTTAGGGGCTTATTTCCCTGAACTTCCTTGTGGTTTGTTGTTGGGGTTTGGGTTTTTTTGTTTTGTAGTTGGCTTCTTTTTTCCTGAGAGAGTAAAAAGATTTACAAGGTGTTTCTCTGGGGCCTTCTAAGTATTTCATGGAAAGATGATTGAGATGCTAAATCTACCTGCGGCATTGCAACGGCACCCAGTCACAGTAAAGCAGAGGCTGGAGCAGCAAGCACCAGTGAACATGGCCAGGAGAAAGCTTGTGATGGAGAGGAGCAAAAGTGGGGCCGTGTGGGGCAGGCTATGCTGGGTCAGGCTCGGGGTGGGGGGGGGCGCGGACTGTGGCAGGGCCGCAGTCCGCGCCCCCCCCCACCCCGAGCCTGCCCTGGTGTGACGGTGCGATCCCAGCTCATCCTTGCCCCTCCAGCTGGGTCCTGGGTCTGGTACCAGCTCTGAGAGCCTGCAGCATGATTAACACCTACAGGATCTGCTCTCGCTACCTAGAAAACCCAATTTCTGGGAGAAGATCCCTGTCATAGCTTGGGTCCCCACTGTATAAGCGAGGCTATTCACGCATGGCCAATGGCCTGAACAAAATTTCCTTTGAATGGTCCATATGTCAGCTATATTCTTTAGGATGTGTGAAAAATGGTTCCTCCCCTTCACATATGTTTTAAAACACTACTGAGGTCCTGAGGGATTTAACCATTTTTAACCCAATCTAGCTTTTTTTTTTTTCCCCTGAAAATCCCCATCAAAACCAGACAAGTGTTGTCCATGGTCATGCTGAAGTGCATGCAGCTGGCCTGATGGCTTAGGGAAAGGGGAAGGGAAACTCACTGTACATGCACTGTGTAACTAGAGGAGTGTGTGGAAGGAGGGGTTGATGAACATCTTCAGGGGTGTTTTTCCCCACCTCCAGGTCAATACCACCTATCTGTGGAGCTGCTGGTACTGGGATTTTGGTCCACACCAACAATTTCTGTGCCTTTCCCAGTTCCAGCTGACCAGATAAACTGGGTAGCCAGTGCAAAGCCCTGCCAAAGATCATGGAGTGAATTGGTGCCAGCAATGAGATTAGAGGTACCTCACTCACATATGCCCCCCCGACTGGCAACTGCAGGCTGCTGCACAGGTCCTCCAACTTCAAACACAAACATAGAGGGTGCAGAGTCCCTTGGAGGCTCACTTGCACCTGTGGCTGGGCAGCTTTGGTTGATAGTATTTCAGGCATCTCTTTGTGGCCAGTCACTGCAGTCCCCAATGCTGGTGAGCTGCAGGGTCTCCACCGGAGTGAGCTGAGCAGAGGGGTGGACAGACGGCACCCTCGCAGGCAGCTGCGTAGCCAGGGGGGCATGAATAAAAACGTGGTGTTTAGGAAACACCTGTCTATCTTCGACCTGCAGAAATGAGCACCTTCAGCCAGTGAGTCCAAAGCCATCTTCAATAGAAAAAAAGAGCTGGAAATTCCCCTTAGACAGCAGAAAAGCTCCCACACTTGTTTTTGTCCTTTCCCTGAGCTGAGCCCAGCAGCTCCCCTTACTGGAGAAGCTCGCATGCCTTGAGAGCCGAGTATGATAAACTGAAACAACTTTGCTTAAAAAGTAGGTCTGCTTGCTAGGCATATTCTCCTGAAACAATCCCATCTGTACCGAAAATCTGTCATCAGCTTGTTAGTTCAAGGCAGCTGGGGAATAAAAGAAGCACTTTGTCAAATGTAGTAGTTTTGTGAACATCCCTGAACCAAATCAGGAATGAAAGTGAAAAAAGAAGCTTTTCCAACACCACTCAGCTATGCTTACCATTAGGATCATTACAACAGTTCAAAGATTACTTTGGCATATGTCTGTGCCATCAATTAGCTCCAGAGCTATGTTTAGAGCAATTCATTTTCATCATTCAGATATAGCCAGAAAGATACAAGATTGAGGACAAATTCCCATTGCAAGGCTGCAGCTCTGCTACCGGCCTCTAAGCAAAGCTCTCCTTGACTTCACTGGATGAAGCATCACCCCACTACATTACCTACAACATATTTTGAGCACCCCAGTGATCAAGTCCATGTCTAAGGGCTGGTTAAATGTCTCAATGAAGATTAAGACCTGTTATTGACCAGACACGTTAAGACAGGTTTTCACCTTCTCTATAATCTAGATTAAAAACCATTCACTTCTCTGCGCAGAGAAGGCCAAAACACTTCTTGCTCAGCTGAGGGGGATGTAAAGAAATCTACTATTCTCAATTATTCTCAGCATTTTCCTGGTGTATATTATTAAATGTGGTTGGTTTTAAAAGCTGATTTCACCTTACCTATAGCAATCAGTGTGGTATCTTTAAGGCTGCACTGAAGCATAGAATAAGGGCTTATATTATGGTCTCTCCAATCACAGAAAAGTATCACAGCTGGGAACAAGGGGAATTCAGTAACAGCAAACACTTTGGGGGGAAATATAAAAATTATATATAAAGTAGCCCAAGGACTCTAAACCACTTTAACATTACAAACCCCTTTAATTTTATCACATACTTGTGACCTGCAAAGTAAAATAAGAAAATGCTATGAAGTGGCGGATGTCCAGTAAGGCCACCAGGCTATTACAGGAGGGTATCTGTAGCTATTATTTGTCACTATCTGTTATTTATATTGCACATGATTCAACAGATGGTCAGGCAGATGCAATGGCAAGGTGAGACAACCACAGCAGTGAAGGCTGGAATAGAAGATGCTGCAGCTGGAGGAAGAGGGCTGTGCATGGAGAGAGATGGATGGAGCCAGTGGCCAGGTGAGGGAATGAGCAGGAGATGTTCAAGCAACTGAATCTGACAAACCCAAAGAAAGGGTCAGCTGCTGACTGTGGGGCCCTGTGAGATGTGAGACATGCTAGGATATTCATGGGGGCGGGCCAGGTAAAGGAGCTTGTCCCACTCCCCTGGCAATATGAATAAGAGGGAAAGAGCTGAAAAGTTGATACTGAATTTACAGGAGGACTGTCCTTTGGCTGTATTGCTGGGAGCAGAGTTAACCCCAGAGAGCTCAGATTAAATCCATGTGGGCAGAAGTGAAGAAGCAATCAGTGCTGATCTGACTCAGGGTGTTTAGTTAGTGTTAGCTTTGCCTGTAGGCAGGATTTTGGGCAGAAAGCTGGGACACACAGACACTGCAAAGAAGTACTGTGATTCAAAAGCATGGATGGAGTGCTGCCAAACTCATGAAATGCACCAGTGGGAGGAAAAAACCACTGCAACTTTTTTGAGGAAACACAATAAAAAAGGGAAGAGTAAAGTTTTCTCTTGGGACTGTAGCTTTGCATTGGTCAGTTGAGATATGCTGAAACAAGTGAAAGATGGGGCACTAAGTGCAGCTTGCCTGGTCTCAGCAGGTAGAAAGAAGAGGGGACTGGTCTCAGGGGAAAGTCCTAAGATTCACATTCAACCCATGACTGGAACCACTTCTCCCATGAGCTAAATGACCCTTAAAAAGCAGAAGGCAAAAGCCCTGTGCTTGTCCCAACTGCTTATAAATTTGGGAGTGGAAAAAGCAAGAGAAGTAGTATCATGGGTTCATTTTTCTTGGTGGAGATGTGATGATTGGTGAGGAAGGTCTGTCTCTGGACATCTGATGGATTCTGATACTGAGAACTGCTTTCTGTCTATGTGTCATATCTATGAACTGAAAAAGTCCCTGTGGAATGTGGGACCTCACTGCCTTGGGCATCTTTTGCCCCATGTTGCCATAAAACCTATGGAAGATGGTAGAAAGATTTCTTGCACATGGCACAAAAGTAGAAATATACTTTTTTTTACATTTTCATAGTTCAGTAGACCAATCTTGCACAACTGGGCGAAGCTAAGCAGAGAAAGCCAAAGTGTAATGGAAACAAATCAACGAATGGGAGACTGATCAGTTAATAATTCTGATAAATGTCTCACTTCACAAAGGAAATGTATTCTCCTGGTAATCTGGAGAGAAAGGCAGAGAAAGATGGCAACAAGGGCAAAAGCTTGACGTAAGAGGGAGAAAGACTGTGAGACTACATCTATACAAAACATGCCTGTGACCGTTACCTAGCTCTGAAGCCAACTGGCACAGACTGGCGTGTGTCCACATTATTAAATTCTTGCTTTCCAGGCAGTGTGGCTGAATACAAATTGCCTGCTGGGATTGGCCTTTGGCCTATGCTATCCCCAAACCATGCCTGGGAAACGTTCAGGAGAGAGCTAGCTGTCTAGAGCCAACCCATGCCAGGAACCATTATAACAATTTGACTCTATAAATAATTGAGCCCCATTGCCTAAGAACATTATGTGGCAGTGTTTTGTTTACTTGAAGAGATGAAATCCATGATCCTAGCCCAGAATGGAAACCTTGGACATCTTAGATCACCCTGAGAAATGGAAAACCCTAGAACATCCAACGGACATGAGAGAGTGCTGATGAAATGGAGGCAGGCATGATTTTGCCTACAGCTGCACTGAGGTGCCCCACAGGTCAAAGAAGAGAATATCTGGTTTAGGAAACACAAAATCAGCTTCGTAGCTTTAGCTAGTGTATCTGCTTGAGAAGCTGTACCTGGAAGGCCCACAAGGCTGGAGATGAGGGAAAGGTGGAACTAAGCTACTGAGGATTCACCATTGACCCTCAGTCTCTAGGAAAGTGTGGCCAAAGGTCTTACGGTTCTGTTTTAGTGAAGAGGTAGGAGGTGAAGACTATGTCTAAGAGCATTATGCAAGGAACCAGGACTGAGCCTACTCAGACTAGGGACATCATAAGAGAAAAGGAGTTCGGGTAGGGACACGAATGCAGCCAGATGTGTATTGCTGAGGGGGATTTGGGTTATCACTCTCATATAGAACAGCATACAAGGGCCTGTAACAGCGATACATGAGTCTTGATAAATAAAACCTAGGTGACAGACTCCTCAATTGAGTTATGCAAAATTATGTTTGACCTGCTAGTGTCAGCCAAGTGACATCAAGTCCAGACTGAGATGTATCATCTGGTTTACACTACAGTTCAGCTCAGAAGGAGGTATTATCCATTAGAGGTGATTGGCAAGACATTTCATGAACGAACAAGAATGTGCATAAGTATTATGATACGTATAGGCACGTGCTGTGTGTTCTGAAGCAGTGGATAGCGCAAGTCACGTGTATGAGAAATTCTGGGCATCTGCTGAAAACTGAAAGCCCTGAAAACTTGGTGTGACAATTGACTGAGCTTATTATGGAGAAAAACTTCTCATACATCTGGCAATCCATCTCTGTAAGTCACATAAGGCAAAGCTCATATCCTGACAGAAGTAATGGAAGATACAAGGTAGTAGGGGCATACATTTCCATCTCTGGAAAGGGCAAAGGGACTGTGCTGGAGAGCCTAGGGAATGACAAAACCATAGAAAGAAAGAGCCTGAAGCTTTGGAAAGTCTGCGCTCAAGTGCTTTTGCAGAGCACACCTCAGCCTGCTTCAAAACAGAACAGTTAAACCTCCCAAAGGTACTCAGTGAGAAAGGAAGAGAGGTGCATGCAGTGCTCACAGACATGGTCTCAAGGCCACGAGGAACAGTCAGACCAGAGGGCTGTGCAGCCTGTGACTGGCAAGTGTGGGCTGGAGCCTGGTCAGAAAGCACTCTCCAAAGCACACGGAGCCCCTCAAACATAACCGTGCCTGGAGGTTAGCAAAGTTGCAGGCACCTCAGGAGACAATGGTCACAGCACTCATTTTGGGGAAGACACTGAGGGAAGGAGAGCTCATAGGTAGTCTGCAGACCACTCCTGCAGAGCAGCAGGGACACAGCTAGAGTGCCCATGGCCACCAAATGGCTGCCCCACAACACCTGCTCTAGGATATTCCCAGAGCAGATGTGCAAAGACAGCGTGGATGTGTCGAGACTTTAGTGACAGAGGTCTGGAAATTACTGCATCCTCCTGTCATGGAAATGAAGCCTTCAGACCCAACTGGTTTTGGTCCTTCCCCGGTTTCTGGGACTCACGGGTGTTCAGACAGCAGTAGGGATCTGGGCCGTTGCATGGAAAATGAGAGTACACACAAGGCTTACATGGGGTGGGTCTGTTTCTGATGGATCTCTAGCCCATTATAAGTATTCACACTTACGTGCTGTGCTGTGGTGTCCAAACTCACCATTTCTAAGTGCGCTCAAGCGAATCACCATCACACCAACAATCACCACAGTTGTGACTAATTTCTGTTGCTGTCCCTTGCATTTTTGGGAGGAAAGCCAAGTATTGAAGCTGGGGATAGAAGCTCTCCCAGTAGATGTTTCAAGCTGCCTTTCCCCTAGTGCCTGAAAACTCACTTGCTGTGCGAAGATCTGACAGCACAGGCCGCAAAATGCACCATGGTGCAAAGCGTGAGGTAGGGGAGCCCAAGGGGCAAACCGCATTTTTAGTCGTCTACTTCCTGCATGACACTTGAAAGATCTTTATCACCAAAAATAAAAAGTCTGGAAACAGAATGTTTTATGCAGTCATTTTATTGCTCTGCCTCTGACCCCATGGATGAGGACTCATGACTCCCTCAGGCCAAAGGTCATATTTTGTGAAAATAAATTTTTATTAGTCCTGAAACGTTCCTCTGCTTTTTAAAAAATACAAAAGAAGTCTCATGTTTTTCAGACAGTCACCTAACAATTTGCAGCTGAAACATAGCAAAGTAGCACCTGGTACATGACAGTCAGAGCCACTGGGTAAAACCCAATGAAAATAAAAGACAAATATCCAAATGAAAAAAAAACCAACAGAAAACAAACAACAAAAAGTAAGTAAGTTTGCAGAAAGGTCATTTAGCGTTGTGAAAAACAGAATCCATTTTTTTATAACGCAAGCATGAACTTTCCTTTAGTGAATAATTTGTAAAATGTTTCCTCTGGTGGTGTGACGAAAGCACCACCGCATCCTCGTGTCCATCCCTGACATGGCACAGGGTTCCCTGGAAGGGCACATGCACCCAGGAACAACTCCTTCCCTGTCCTGTCCTGGGGTTGACTGGCCTGTATTTAAAGCTGCCTTTGAAAACATTGCATGTAACTTTATAGAAATAAAAGGAAGCTCCTTGTGAAGAACTACCTGTTCTTTATTATAACTGAACGTCTGTGCAATAAATATGAAAACCTATGTGCTAATATTTAAGCACTAATAAACCTCCCTCTCATCTAGTTGGTCTAGATGACAACTGGGGGGGATATAATACTGCTGGCTGCTGCTCCTGTTCCTACCTGCCGTAACCAGGAGCTTTTGTGGTTCGACTCTGCTGTACCATTATCTCTGCCTTAAAAATTGAGTTTTATCTGCTTTTACAAGGCATCAGGACCAGGACCTGTGCAAATCTCTTTTATTGTCAACCCTCTACATGTTTTACAAGGAATCCATTAGGTTTTGATTTGCAGGTCTCCGCAAATCTTCTTCATCATAAATACTAAAATTACTGCATTGCTTGTAGTTTTTCTCTTGCCCATCTGGCAGGGCCCGATGCCATTCTGCCAGGTAACTTTCAAGATGTACATGTCAACAGCAACAACACTTTGGGGGAAAACAAACAAACATTAAAAGATTGAATTAAAATATTGATCTGCGGTCTTCTGCCAGGGCTATATAAAACTCCATCCTGAACCCACAACAGCTTCAAGAGACCCGGGGGAGCTGGGTACAGATTTTGGTCACACAGTTTCAACTGATGATATTAATTTTTAAGAAGTTTCACCCTTCAGCCAGACTTTACTGTTCTGCAGCTTCAATGTCTTTACATAATTGCTTACTTCAATGTAATATCGAGCAAAACGGTTTTGTTTCCACTTCAGGAGAGGGAAATGGAGGGCAGGATAAGGAAGACTGGTTGGGATAAGCAGCTGCATGCACTTCCATTCACTCCTCTGGTGTCTTCAGTTCCATGTTTTCTACTCAGCAATTGTTGGCTGCACCAAAGGGAGCGCATGTGCAGCTACAGTTCCATCAAAAACTGTATCACCCCCCTGATGTGGCTTAAGATTAGTAATTCCTCCTTGTTTTATTCATTTGACTCTTAAACCTTTCACGGTTCTAACCAATCTGATTACCTGAAAAATCAGAGAACACAAAATTATCAACAATTAAGGCTCAATTCAACCACCTAAACATAGATATTTACTCCCACAGAGGTGCCCTAGGATATCTCACCTGGCCTCTGCTGCTGGTCCAGAAGATTATGAAGGTTCAGCAGGTCCTGGGTCATTTTTTGGCAGCACTTTGTCGGTGTCTCAGGGCATTTCTAATGGCACTGAATGCAAACTCAAATCCATAGATATCATGAGTCCAGTGAAAAATGTCTGCTTACATTTTCGTATTTAGCTTGTACTTAGCTTCTAGTTTGCTGTTTCCATTTCCAACCCGAGAAGGGTTTGTGTGCCCCTGAAGTGCCCATTTTCCCCAACAATATCACTGCATCTAGTAAAGGATTATATTCCCCCTCTCAACCTTGCCCCTTTGTTTTCCTCGGCAGCAGCACGATGTCATCTTGTGACAGCTCTTTCCAGCTCAAATCACTGCCTACCTGCTTCTGCAAAGCAAAAAAAAGGGCTTTGCAAAGCTCTTTTGGGGATAAAAAGAATTTAAAAAAAAGCCAGTTGGATAGGAGCAAGTGGGAAAATACGAAAGAAAGTCAGAGGGAGGCAGAGCAGGACACCTGAGCTTTAAGAGGCACTAATCCATGATAAACCCCTTATTAGTTTTGCTCGGAGAGTAGGGCCCCAACCAGGGCAGCCGGGCGGACAGCAGCAGGGGCCAGACCCAGGGGGAGGGGGTGGCAGCCTATTAAAAAAATTACTCTTTTTTTTCCTGGTTTCTTTTTTTTTTTTTTTCTTCCTCTGCGGCTTCAAAGAAAAACGATTTGCTCATTTGGTAATAACTGATGGGGACCATGAATTACCGAGCTAGCCCCCAGCCTAGTGTTTATCTCCTCGCCAATAAATCTCTAAACTGAAGCAATGAAGCTAAGTAGTGCTGCTATTTCTACGTTTTATTTCCATATTAATCAAAACACAAGCCCACCCCTGCCTCCTCCCCGGCCCCGTGTAGCTGGAGATGTGACCAGTGAGGGGACCGTGTGGCTTGGACTCGTCAGATGGGGAGTCTGGTGGGACTGGGGGGGTGGGGGAGAAAAGAAACCCCACAACTGAGGGAGTTAAATCAAACGCCCAGGGCCTGGGGGATTGGTGTCAAGTTTGGGGAAGACCCCTGGAGGTAGGGGCAGCGGAGTCCTCCCCCACGGGAG
>VYZV01007251.1:226893-261226 GCA_013401275.1 Pandion haliaetus | reverse complement strand
CGGGGGAGGCGCGGGCGGCCTCCCCTGCCCGCAGGGCCGCTCTCCGGGGGGGTCCCGGGGGCTGCCCGCTCCTCCCTCCGCCCTTCCCTCCCGTGGAGTCGGGATGAAGCAAATGAACAAAACTTGACACGGTGACCGGCGGCGGCAGGAAAACGCGGAGGATGGGGGAAAACCCCGGCCCCGGGGCTGGAGGCTGCGCGGGGGGAGGCAGCTCCCACCCCCCGTCCCCGCGTCCGCCGCTCCGGAGGAGACGCGCAGCTGGGTTTGGGGGAGGTCAAGTCCGACGGGGACAGAGAAGAGGAAGGCGAAAAGATGCCGTCGGGGGAAGCAACAGGAGGGGTCCCGTCCTCCTCTCCGGCAGGGCGGGCTGCTCCGGCGAGCCTCGCTCCCCTCCGGGCCTGGGGCTTCTTCGGGACGGGCCGGGGGCCGATACCGCTCTACGGAGACGCCGGTGCCACCGCGGGGCGGAGAGGGACGGGCGCTGGGACGGGAAGGAAAGGTCGGGTCGTGACTCGGAGGAGTACTACGAATATTTCTTCTCTCCCCCTTCCCGGCGACGGCTGCTCCCCAACGGCCCCGGCTCGGCTGGGCGGGCCGGTCCCGCCTGCACGGCCGCAGCATCCCCCTCCCGGGACGGGGCGGCGGGGCTCGGCTCTGCTCGGAGTCGCCTTAGGGCAAAGGAAGGATTTGGGAAAGTAACGCGAGGTTAAATCCCGGGCACGGGGAGCCTCGCCAGGGAAGTCGTTTCGGAAAAGGGCAGCACTGCTCCGCCACGATTACTGGTCGTAACGTTGCCTGGCGCGTCCAGCCTCCCCCGCTGCTTTCCTCTGCCGCTTTTACTTCGCTGATGCTGCGGAGAGATAGAGGGAGAGAGGGAGAGAGAAAGAAAAAAAAGGAAGAAAAAAAGAATAAAAGAAACAAACAAAGAAAGAAGAGGCAGAGAAAGAAAGAGGAAGGAAGGAAGGAAGGAAGGAAAGAGAAAGAAAGAAAGAGAAAGAAAGAAAAAAGAAAGAAAGAGAAAGAAAGAAAGAAAGTAAAAGGACGGAAGGAAGGAACGGGAAAGGAGCAAAAAAAGAGAAGAAAAGAAAGAACCCTTGAGAAAGAAGGAAAAAAGGAAAGGTCTCAGCGGAGCAGAGCGGTGCGTGGGAAGTGCCACTCGTGGGCGCAGCCAGCTGGGAGGACAGCCGCCCGGACACTTGCCGGCTGGGCCCGCGGGGAGCGGCGGAGCCCGGCCGGCCCGGCCCGGCGGNCACCCCCCGGCCAGGGCCGGTTCGGAAAGGGCTGCGGAGGAGCCCCGGGCGAGCCGCTGTCCCGGTTCGGTCAACAGCGAAATCGGTAGCTGAGTGGTAGCTCAATCGAATTAGCGTGCACTCCCCCCCCCCGCCTTTTAATTCCTGCTTTCGCAAAGGCAGCGAGATTGGGTGAGGGAGGGAAATGTGTTTTCTCCGGAAAGGCAAACTTCTCGGGAGCACACGGAGCACCAGGTGCGAGAGCATCCCGCGCCGGCATCGGCCGGGGCCGGGGGAACGGCGACCCGCTCGTAACCCAGCGCGTAATGGGAGCGGCGCGACGGGCGGCTCACGGGACAGATTTGGGGTTTAGAGGCTTCTCGGCATGGAGGTCGTCCGTTTCCAAATACCGGGCTTTAATGAATGGGTGCGCTTTAAGGCAGTGCCCGGTTTTGAATTGTCATAGCGTTTGGTACGGAAATTGGATGTACTTTTTTTCTCTTGCGTAGCGTTACTATGAAAGAGTATTAAATCTTGCGCTTCCCTTGACTTTATTGTCCTGGCCGGCAACACAGAGTCGGATTCATGATATGAAGACTGGTTAAATCAGTATTACGTATTTTTCTTTGGGGTTTATTAGAAGGCTGTTAGCTTTGATGGTTTATGGCTATTAGTTTTGGCTATCTCTGTTTGCTTTTAATTTAATTTCGACGTTTGACAACTGTGCTTTCTGTATAAAAACAGGTATAACTGTTAGCATTGTAATAAGGTAGTTGTTGATCCTATTGAAGAAACACAGATCACTGCGTTACAAGAAAGCTCTCAGCCAGCTGTCTGTGAGGCGGGTGCTGCTAGGAGCGGGTTGTGCTGTACCACACTGGGTGCTAAAGCTGAAATTTGGTTGTTTCTAAATGGTGCTCATTTTATTTTAGAGAGGACAGGCAAGATTCCCTAACCGCCTGCTGGTGTTGCTCAAAATACGTTACTGGATTACGTTTAGGTTGACGGTATAATTCAGATTTATAGCATCTCATCATCTGACACCTTGACATCACCAAAGTGAATAGGCTGAAAGACTATTTTAGTTCTTGTGTTTACGACGAATTTGCTTTCCAGAAGGCAATGCCGAGCTCCCTTCTCACTGGAAAGGGGTGAGAAGGCTGTCCTGGGCTGCTGCAGTCAAATTCTGCAGTCAGACAAACCTGGAGATAATATTCCTCTGCCTGGATACAGGAAATTTCTCCTCCATTCATACATTTTCAAATTCATTGGCAACAAGGGGTCAGAACAAAATTTTCCCCTGTTTATTAAGTATGAAACTGGAGCCCTTAGTCAGACCTTTAAAGTATCCTGCAGATGACGACAGGATCGGGTCCATGCCAGGCACTGCTTCTGGGGAGAATATAATCTTAAAGGAAATAACTGCTGGACATTCCAGTGCAGCTAATTAAGGATGGCAATTTATTTTCTGTATTTAAATACAGATTTGCAAAACTTCTGGAAAAAATATGGCATAAAACCTTAGTAATAAAATTTAAAATGTCAAAGACTAATTAATTAGAGATGTGCAAATTGCTAATCCTCTGATATATGACATTTGCTACTAAAAGCCTGAAATTAGTTTCCGTACACAATAAAAACCACTTAATCAACAGTTTGCATTTAATTATATTTTTTTTCTGTAGTGAATGCACCTGAAACCTATATTTTATTTACAGAAAAGATTACAGAAAATCAGTTTGAATGTTTCTAAAGCTATCAGATGTGCCATGGTATTAGTCCACTGTGAAATATTTTGCTGTCTTTGGAATCTAAGAAGAAAAACCTGTCAGTATTGTTGAATATGCATCTATTGAATAGTTCGGGTTTAGACGCTTGGTAAAACTTGCACAACCTCTCAAATACAGCCGCAGAGCTGAGACTGTGATGCACATTTCCCATACGCAGAGCTCAGCCGGTGGTGCACACTTCACATACGCAGAATGGGCTAAACCTGGCATTCCTGGCAAACAAACTCATCACATACTTTGCAGTCATGGCTGGCTTGTCACCATGTTGAAGGATAATAACGCTGCTCAAAGGCCTATATTTATTTTCCCTTTTGCCTTTATGTTCTGGGCCCATATTCGCACCTAAAATGTTAACGTTCCCAAATGGGCAAGCTTTCTTTGTCTTTCTTTCTGGCCTTTCACATCACTTGCAGTTGTTTGCACTCTCATTACTGTGAACTTTCTCCATCTACTACACTCGATACTGAAACTCACCCACCGGTTTCTAAGAACCCTCTCCCTCAATGTTTTAGTCGGTAGTCGACAGTTACCAAGTTAGTCTCGAAGTCACATAGGCTATTTAAATATCAGCTATAAACAAAGTAGGAGATGGACAGAGAGCACATGAGGGCTCCCCCCCAAAATCTTCCCCATCAGAAACCCCAGATGTGCTGCTGTTTAGTGAGCTTCTTAAATGTTTAAAGTTATCTTAGGCCAGAGTGAAAACTTTGGTGTTCTAATGACTACAGATTGAAATGTTTTGCTGTCTCAGAAACAAGTGAGTTTCATGCAATTTAGTTTTCATAGCTATAGTGAAAACAAATAAAGCCATAGAAATTATTGAATAACTCTTCCACTAGACATTCAAAAGCATGGAAGACTCACTGAAGAGAAAGAAAAAGATTCCTTGTCTCATTTTGTATCTCAATTTTAAACAATGTGCGTCTCAAGTGAATATTTACACGTTGTTAATAGGCTAGTACAAATTCTAGAAGACACAACAAAAAATTATCGGCAGTCTATTCACAAACCTTTGCCATGTCTCAGTGTTTGGGGATGGGTGTATGGACTGCCTTCACCACCCTTGAATAGAACTCTATTGTGTGGGCTTGTTCCATTGGGATCAATGGGACGACATGTGCAATGAGATGCTAATGAACACCAGAAACGATGGTAAAATCTGGCCCAGCTAAGGCGTAAGGCTGGTTTTATAATCACTTCTGAGTCTCTTGCTATACTGCTTTTAGTTAAGCTGTTGAAACTTCAAATGTTCAGGGAGGCTTTACTATATAAAATAAGTTTTTTTGCGCCATTTAAATCACATTTTCCCAGCCTTACAATTTCAATCACTCTCCATTCTCATCTTGTTTAAAGCTGCAGCTGAAATGAGGCAGCCCATTTTCAGTGGCAATTGCACCGTTAATGTAAATGCGGTTCCACAAATGGAAAATAAAATACACTGGAGGAAAATAATGTCAAGAACAAGTATAAAAGAGAAGAATGATGGTCAGAAAGCAGGCACGCGGGAAAGGATAGTGCTGGCAGTGTGTAGCCCAATGGTCATTGCCCCACCACACCTGCAGACCCCCCCCTTCGTCTTCAGAAATGTTCATGTCTTGCACAAGAGGGACAACAGTCCGAGGCCCATCTCAGACAAGTCCTTAAGCAGCAGTGCAACTGCAGGGTGAATTGTGCTAGGCGAGTGCTTAAGAGCAGGCACAGGGCTCCTGTGCTGTGGGAGACTGGTGGCTGCAGTGCCTATCAGCGCCCTTTCTTGGTCCTGCAGTTCTTCAGCCTGGGTCGGGATGTAGGATTAGGATGAGTCATTTGACCTGGAAACCTACAAACCTATGGATATAACACCGGGAGCCCGTGACTCTCAGCAGCTTGGAGCAGGCTTAGAAGTACTCAGACACAATAGTAATGACGATCATAAAAGTCCCACCTCTGTCTCTTGAAAGAGAGAGGGAGAGAAGACGAGGTCCACCAACACCATCTTTTCTCATCAGCTTATGGCAAAGGTTAACTATTAACTACTGAAACACTGACAAACTGTGGTGTTTGTTTGCTTATTATGAGGCCTGTCAGGGCCAGAACCAAACCTTACTGAAGCTGACTGATGTCTCTTGGCTTCAATAGACTCAGAGGTCAGGCCCCTAAAACTCAAATCACCAGCGCAGTTCCTTGCACTAAAGAACCAGTGAGTACTGTAAGGAAGGGCTTAATTACTCCAATGGGATAGTTTAGTTTTTAAACAAGAGTGCTTTAATAGGGGGCAGGCCCTTTCATACTTGTTTCCCAAGAAGAAAATTGATTAGCAAAATGCTAATAATAAGATCTTAAGAGAGCCCATGCCAGCCATAGACACCAAGCTCAGCTAAGGGGTCTCACAGTTTCTTTTCAGTCACCGATGCGGAGCAAAAGTTTTTCCAGGGGAGGGCCTGTGAGTGAAAAGCAAGCCGTCTTCTCTAGTTTGCTCATACTGCTTCTGTAACCGTTTTGCCTGTTATTTTGCACCTGAACCAAAGGTGAGTGTCCAGTAACAGCAGTTTCATATATCCAGATCTAGCCTGAAGCCATTATCTCTTTTTCTTTGTCAGGAAGACACTTCCTTGCAGGAGTGCTTAGCTGGGTCCCTGGTAAACCTCTACCTTCACATGGAACTCATGTATCATGAGATACTGCCAGCAAATTTAATTTGGAGAGGAAATATATGGGACATGAACGATTCCTTGGTGGAAGTTAGTGCCCTGAGTCCTCTGCCTGGCCATCGGAAATGCTGCTGGCTGGGAGCCTGGGATGGAACAGGATCTTGGGAGCTACAGCCCCAACTCAACCAGTTTGTATGCAGCAAAACAAGCAGTTGGCATTGCTTCTACACTACCCCCTTTTTTCTTTCAGGTATTTTGTACATTCGGGGGAGGCAAGAGCTCTAAGGTTCTTCCAGGCACAAAGGATATCATTCTGGAGTGTGATGATGCACACAAAACCCAAGGAGAATCCTTTGCCTCTTAATTGCCAGAACACCTTTTTGCGCAAAGGTCAAAAAATATTTTATCTCGTCCACTCATCATTAACTCTCGCTAACAATTATTACCTGTAGTTCAGTGAGACCAACAGACCCAGAAAAGATGGATATGTCGAGACGTGCAAAGCCTTCACTGAGGGGAGTGCAGTGTAGATAGGTAAGGCAGATGGGAAAGACTGGGCAACAATAAGCAGAAAGATAAAAAGTAAAGGGGAAGAAGCAAGATATTGTATGTATTTTTAATTTTATAGCTCTGGATGACTGAGGTTCACAGCTGCAGTGGGAATTAATTATGTTTACCACTTCTGAAAATGAAATTCAATTTAAAATGAAGTTCATAGGTACCTATGTTTTGGTTTGTCTTCTCCATATCAACTTTGTTACTAAGTGAACCTCTTCTCCACAGCTGGCAAGCACCTGAAATGGATAATCAGTGTGTAGCAGTTCCAGATTTTGCAGATATTGCTACCTTTTTCCTAAATTGCAGAGGCCTACTCTTGCATCATTAGCGTATGTGAACTATTCAGAACTCCCTGAAGATTTAGGGAGTGTGTACAGACCTGATAGCCTGCCTGCTTTTCAGAGTTTTAAGAGTTTCCACCTATCTGAAATCCTATAGAGTCACTTGTACACCACAAAATTTTGTGACTTATCAAAATCACCAGAATTTAGACACTTAGTTCCTTTAATCTGGGTATTCATTGCACCCTTTCCCACATATTTTTATTGAAGTAAGACTTGGAGTTGCAAAAATAGCAAGTTAACAAAATATTAGCTCAAACGTGGCCCATTTTATTCATGAGAATAAAGACCCACTGGGCTTTATACTGGCTTACTCTGGTATTAGTAGATGAATATTAAATATATTGGTTTCAGCTAATACTCACCGAGGACTCCATGCCTTTTAAATATAAAAGTAAATGGAAATAATTAAGAGAGTATCTTTGATATTTTGGCAACATTTGCGTTTCCTTCAGCCTATTTCATCTACTCTGAAATTTCATTTCTGGGCTGAAAATTGTAAAACAAATACACATTTAAGGCAAATGAAAAAATAACTGAAAAGATATCCTGCAGGGTATGAAAAGTTTTCCCTTTTTTTTTTCATCTGGTGGTATATGTTCCTGCCCCTTATAAGTCATAGCAAACAATATAGTGTTCCACAAGAGCTTTTATCCTAGTGGGCAGAAAGTGAGCAGAAAGACTGAACAAAAGAATGAATTAATTAATTAATGGATGAATGTATTAAAAAAAGGCTCCACCTGCTCTGCTCCAAAAATCTCTCACTATACTACATAGAGGTTTGTTACACTGACTGATATTAAAGCCTTCCTATTAATTTTTGAACAATATTTCTTCACATTTAGAGTGATTGCCAAAATGCAAAGTATGTAACATAGACTGTGCCTTTACTTATGTGTCTAATATCAGGAAATCACCACTGTCATTGCCCTAAAGGCAACAAGGAAGGCAGTCTGTCAAAAATGGAAGGGGAAACCCCAGATTTTTCTATTGCTTTATCAGAAATGCCTAACACACTTGTTTAATCTTAAGGCTTTGCCTTGCCCGAATGAACAGTTCACTTACATGTGAAGGATTTAACTTAATATGAGCAAAAGCTCCCCTTTAAGAATTTTTTGCCTTTATTTTCTAAACCCAGTGATGCTTCCTTGTCTTCCAGTGACGGACAAGCTATATCACAACAAACCGCATGGGAGAGGACCTTGATTTGCCTACAAAACCCCAGCAGATATTGCCAGAAGTTTGCAGAAGGGCTGCTCTAAAAAGAGAAACAGGAAAGCCACGATACTTCTATCTTCTTGTCGGGGCTATAGCAGAGCCCCACTGGTGGTACCGAAGGGAAAGAGTTGGTGGCTAAGGGGTGCTGGATTAGGGGGGGCGGGGGGGAGGATTTGTGTGTCGTCCCCCCCAGACAAAGGGCCCTGTCCCCCGCAGGAAGGTGCTGAAATGCAAAGCAAGCTCCCAGCTCCTTTTCTCTCTCTTGGTGGCATTTGGAAGTGTAAAGCTTTGAATACCAATTGCTTGAACTGGACATATGTGAATCTCTTCTAATCCTACTAATCCTGTCCCCAAGTGCTTCTTTGTATGTGGAGGCAACACACATAGATCTAAGTGAAAGTGGCCGTAATCCTGGAAATGTGGAAAAATGTCCCAGTGTGGGAGTTGGGAGAGGGAAAAGCTCCCTAGCGGAGGGGACTGGCTGGAAGAGCATTGTGTTTGTGGGGTGAACGAGGGGTGGCAGTGGGGGCAGGGAAGACATGCAGGAGAGCTCTCACCTTCCCTGAGCTGCAAGGAGGGAAGCAAACCCACCCAGCAGGAAAGCTCCCTTGCAAACAGCCATCGCACACTTGAGCAAACCCGCAGAACTGAGACAAAGTTTCCAAACGCTGGGAAATTCACCCACCGGCAGCTTTCAGCAGTGTGAGCTCAGCAGGCTAGGCACTAATGTGCTGACTTCATTATTTCCCAACCTCGCCCCGCTGAATGGCAGATTTGTGTAAGGAATAGTGGGCTACCGCTCCATCCTTCCCTGGCCACAAAGATAGGGAGGGGAGCTGGGGTCGTGGCCCCAGTCAAGGGCCTTGGCTCTCTGTCTTACGGGTGACTCTCTTACTCTGTGCAGAAGTGAGAATCGGGCTGCGTAAGCAGATGTCTTTGTTGAACACTAACAGGGCAGCAGAGAAGAAGTCAGCTTGCAGGTGATCAGTTGTGTTATTCATTCAGCCTCTCTGAAAACCGATTTCAGGCATCAAATCCTCTAACTGTACGTAGGTAAAAGGGTAGAGATGGCAGAAGGTTCTGTGTCTCTGACTCAAC
Organism: Pandion haliaetus; assembly: GCA_013401275.1. Lineage (NCBI taxonomy): Eukaryota > Metazoa > Chordata > Aves > Accipitriformes > Pandionidae > Pandion > Pandion haliaetus. Next base: position 252,362 of record VYZV01007251.1, on the reverse strand, counting down.
ACTGAAACCTCAGCATTTGGCCAGGTTGTTGCTTAAAATTAACATCCACCTGGATACTAACAAACCCTATGGGTTTTCCAAATATACAAGTCATATAATTCAGCCACACGAATTTCCCAAATGTCAGACAGCTAATTTACATTTTCTTGGCTAGTCACTGAATAAAGTGTGTTTATATCCCACAGTAGATAGTGTACAAGGAAATTAATCTGGTTTTTGTATGTGCTTTCAAAAGATTTTAAAATATGGAGCAATTGATAACATTATTTGCCAGCCAAATCTTTATTTTGCTCAATAAATCTCTAGATAAAACCATGTTAGGTAAGAAAATCTAAGGCTATATATTCTCTGGGAGCTGACTTTTTTATTACCTCACCAGACTTTGTGCTTTCATAAATAAGTGTCAGCTGAAATTAACCTGCTGTTTAGAGATAGTATAAAGCATCCCAAAATCAGCCTGGGGACTGGGAGTCAATTTTTTTTTGCACATGAACCTCCTGAATGTCACAGGGACAGAAAATGAGGATAGATCCTTAACTTTGCATGGATAAAGCGATAAGATTGTCTCTCTTGGAAACATGCTAGGCCAAACCCCACAGTGCACTAAAATCACTTAACAGGAAACAGCTCAGGGAAGAGTTTTGCCATGTGCATCAGAGAGCATGTAGGATAAAATGGGATGAGAACAGAATGCTAGCTAAGCCAAGTACCGGTGAGTCTGTGTGGACTTGACCTCACTGCTGGCCACAGAAACACCGCTCACGTGAAGAACTGTTACCAGTCTCGGCATACAAGGGACACTGCTGATACCACACTGGCAACCTCTTCCAGTTCCAGCAGTGCCACCCTGCCTGCAGCCTGGCCAGTGTGCTGTCCCGTGGGCTGGCGTGGGAGGGGGCCTCGCAGAGTCCAGCCCTTCGGGGCAGAGAAAATCCCCAGGGTCAGGGGGTCCCTGGCATCAGGGTACACTGGCGCACTTGTTCCCTCACTTCAGACTTCCCGGCCAGGGAAGAGAAGAGAAACAATTTGTCTATAGGGAAGCTGCCTTCATTTGTATTAAATGGCCCTGTGACCCATGGGTGCCTGTGGTGCCCACTCCCTCAGGACATGGTGCATTTTAACAGCTGAAGCGAGGGGGTTTGATTTCTGAAGACCTCACGCCCTGCTGCCCTCCTGCCCGCAGGCCTCATCCACACCCTGGGGTGCGGCGGGGCTGCGGCGGGCTCAGCGCCTGCGTCCTGCCACCAACCCCTCCACAGCACTCGCAAGGCACTGAACAGCCCAGCCCGCTGGATGGCACTGAGAGCTCTGGGGTGGCCTGGCACCTCCTTGGGTCAGTCCGCACTGGAAATCTGGGACTGCTCAGCCCCCACGGTCCATATTGCTCCATATTGTGACTGACTCACACCGCCATCCCTGAGGGCTGTCTCTGGGGAGCAAAGGATTAAACGGGTGCCCGCTTTGCCCTGGGCGGCCATCTCCCCTGGCTGAGCCCCAGGATGGCACTCTCTGCCCCAGGGGCACTACAGGCCTCCCCCAGTGATAAGCCTGAGGTTGCCTAGCAACCCAGACCTGCCTAGCAACCAACTGCCTCACAGCCCTGGCTGGAGGCAGCCAACCAGAATGTCCTGATTGCCCACCCCAGGAATCTGGTGCCATTTTGCCTCTCAGTGCTGGGAGGTGTCTGCTTCCGGGCCCTGAAGCCAGCGGGCAGTGAGTGGCCCGTGTCCATATTGCTGGGGTCCCCTCCAGAAGGAGTTGTCCACATGCACACTTCTTGCTGGGTGGAAGCCACAGCCATGCGGTGGCCCAGGCCAAAGCCATTTGGCCATTTCACGGCATGACCAATCCAGCCCTCAGCCTTGCTTCTCTCTTGGCACCAGCCAGTCTGCCAGCACGCGTGGTGCTGTGATGTCCCTCAGCTGCTGCTGCACACACTGCAGCTGCTGACCCCATTGCCTCCCCTTTGGACCCCTGTGTTCCAAGGCCATTTTGAACAGGCCCCAGCGCTCTCCACAGTCTTGGTCTGCACAGAGGGGTGGCAGCAGGGCCTGTAAGAAACAGTCACCATTGGCATGTGAGCACAGGTACTTTTTGGAGGATTGCAGCCGGACAAAATTATTGTGGTGGTGCCTGTGTTTTATGGACCCTTCCTCCCAGGGTCTGGAAGTCTAGACCTGTAGGCCACGGCTCTCAGTGCAGTCCAGGTGGGCCGGGGGGGAACCGCCTCCTTGTCAGCTTCGGCAGGCTTCTTGGTGACCAGAAACCTTAGAAAGTAACACGGCCAGGTGCAGCCCGACTACGGGCCTGTCAGAGCAGAGGAGCAATGCCCTGGCCAGCAGCAGTGGGGTTTCTGGGTCATACAGAGCTGTTTCTCTCCTCTTCCCTCAGGTGGGTGCTGACCCAGGTACCAGGCTTCATGTCAGCGCCAGGTTAGATGTGCCAGAGTGGATGTGGCAAGGCTTGGTTTTGTCTTGCAGGGAGCCAGTGTGGTCCCTGATGGCATTCAGGCTTCAAAGGCCAAAGGGTTAAATGTTCATTTAGTCACTCTGCCCAACTAGCTAAGACAGGCCCTGAAGGAGCAGTGCGGCTCCAACCAAAGACCCATTTGTTTTGAGGTGATAGTTGGTAATGGTAGGAGCGAGGTAAATATCTATGTCACGTTGAGCCAAGGCAAACCTGCGTTACACTGGGCAGTGGGAATACAGGACGTGGGCACAACTGACTTGACGTCAGGACAAGATTTAAAAGGTCTTTCCAGAAGTGCTTCAAACGCTGGTTTGCAAAGGGCCATGCCTGGGGGAGACTTGAATGGTAAGGCAGTGGAGGTGTGACCGGCCCAGCCTCAGCCTGTTGTGTAGCTGTGCAAGGGAGTGGGCTGCTGCCAGTGGAGTAGTCCTCATTTGCAATCAGAATCAGTAGCATATGCCCTGAAATGTGTCACAGTAAAGAAAATCAAGCCTAGATGTTGCTATCTCTGGCTGTCTACAGTTGTCTTGGCACATCAACATTCGAGTGTGAGCAATTTTTTCTTCCCCTAATACTGCCATAAATCAAGGGCATTATATCCAGGGTACATAAGCTAGGATTCTCATTGTCATTTTGTTCTCTTTGACGGATTCACACCAGCTAGGGATCTGACCCTATTTCTATAATCTGCACCAAATGCCAAAAATTAGAGCCTGTTTCATCTTAAATCAATGAAGCATTAATAACATTAAAACAATTCAGTTTCAAATGGTTGTAAACAAAATGAAGAGATGTGGGACACCCTGTAGGCTGAAGGAAAACCACTGAAATCGATTGAGTGAATTTGGAACTTAATATTTACTGTTGGGATCTACAGAACTTCAAGAGCCAAAGGCAAGCTTAGTTGGATTAGTGCTTCAGTGGTCCTTCATTATCCATTTCTCCCCCAGTGACATGATTTGTGTCTTCAGTTAACCGTGCTTATTAAATGAAAATGATGAAGGATTCAGGCAAAAGTACATATGTAGGAGGAGGATGTTGAATCTTGCTAATCTTGTTTAGAATGTTATTGCATTTCATTACATAGGAAATTTCATTGAGCTTTCCTACATGTTCTTCCAGTGTTAAGTCTCAGAGCCTCACTCTGTCATTGGAAAACAGACACACAGGTCAGTTACTTGTCAGAAGAAAGGCAGAAAGCAGAATCAACTCCACCTGAACATGGGGTTTCTGAGCACAGACCAATCTTTTCTTCCTCTAGTTTATGTTGCTTTCTAGGCTGTGGCAACAACCAGAGAACCACCAGTCTGCCTCCTCTGGGGAAAGCAGAGGGGGAAGGAGCCCCATCATGGTGTGAGTTCAGGCTTGGCTCTGCTGCAGACACTCTTGACCCTATGCCAGTTTTACAGCTGTTTTGCATAAGGAGGTCCTGATGCACTGGAGAATCAGGCTGCTGCTCTGGAGGGTGAACGTATATCAGCTTGGCCTGTGTTGTGGAAAAGTCAGAGCCACGTAAATATCTTGAACTCAACAAGTTTTTCTCCTGATACTGGAGCACCAGCTGATGTGAACTATGAGGTTGGATCCAGTCACAGAGCAAAGTGAGAGGGAAGGGGATTTGCATGTGCCATAGGCAATACAGGGGACATGAGCGTAACATCTACTCGGGTCTCCAGTTAAGTCTGCAGCTGAATCTGAAATCGTCCCATCTATTTACTCATCATGCAGGTAGAAACTATTTCCCAGGGCACATTTCAAACAGCCTTTTAAATAGCCTGTTAAACCAAAATAAATATGACCACATTACTTTTTAATTTCTCACTGTTTCAAACCTGGTTTAATTAGGCACACCGCAACCTTGGAAAAATCTAAGAAACAGGGAAGTGATATTGATTCTTTATTATCACTTTAATTGTCTATTCTGATGTGTTAAAACTGAAACAATCTTCCAGCTGCAATGTCTAATGAACTCCAAGATCAAACAAGATCTTGCTAATTATGGAGTTAATGAGGACAAGTTCACAGGCAGAGTTAAGTTAGTCATTATATGTTTCAAAGCATCTTGAAGCTCAATAAGATCTTCATTTGGTGCTATAACAGTATACATTTTGCATTTCTTCTTTCTGAACATGTTACAGAAGGGCACCCTATGTATGGTATATGCTGCTAATCATGTGCAAATGGCACAAAGATGACTTCAATAAATTAAGAAACTGGCTGTTTATAAATCAACTCAACATTGAAATCTCATTTACATTTTGCTATCCCATGTAATGTGTTTACACACAAATAATGTCAACATTAGCATGGGAGGGGGAAGAATTTAAATTCCACAGCATGTTTCTGAAGCCAAACCGTCAATGAAAAGTAATCAACATTTTAAATGAGCATACAGGAAACTAGATATTAAAAAAGAAGCACTGCTAAATCAGGCCTTTGAACCCACAGTAGCAAAATGAACCTTACAGCTGTATCCATTTCAGGGGAATGCTTACACTGGGCACAAGTGGGATAGGGCAACCAAAGCAACACTGTGTTTAAAGCAAGTTATGCTTCTCAGTCCTGCCAGGGAAGTTTGTATCTAAAATTTTTTTTCTAGGACTTTTTGTAATTAGAGTTTATTCTCTGTTTATCTCCTGCTTTCCCAAGTTTCTCTTTTAAAACTGATGGTAACCTTGGACTCTTAGCTCTACCTTCTGTCCTTGCACAATGACACTCCTAAAGGGTCTGCAAGATGTATAACTGAAAAAAACCACAGACAACCAGATTGCTACACCTGCATTGCTTAGTGCAAGCAGTGGGCAGTTTGTCACAGTGTCAAGAGTTTGACTGCATCCAGCAAATAAGCATCCTGGATTAAATAATCCATGTCATGTGCTTTGCATTAAGCAAACCATGTCATACAGAAATAAAGATCATCTGACAACCTGTTGTGATTGCTTTAGAGCTCACAGTCCTGAATGGAGAACATTACAGCAGGAGATACCAGATAAAGGCTCAGGGATACCAACAATGACCATGAATCCCTGCAAGGTCCAGGCAAGCACTGGAGTCTGTGGTAGTGCTGAGTAACACAGCTACCTCTTGATTTAGAACTGCATGTATAATTTCTCTTACAAATTTGTGGGAGATACATCTCCATTCAAAGAAGTGGAGAAGTCCAGGTGCACATCACTGAAATGTAATTTTATTTTTTCATCAGATCTTTTCTTTATACAATGTAATTCTTCAGGCCGTGGTTATGTGAGCCATTTTTTGCTCATTTTTGCTGATTTATTTGATTCTTTCTCCGCATCACATCCTCCACTATGCTACTACAGCTGTTCTCATGACCCCTACGGTAAACCATATCAAGGAACTGATCTGAGTGAGAAATAAAACATCGTTATATTTTTTCTGTATTATTTTTCAACCATATTGCTTAATGTCCTCATTTACCATGGTGCCACAAAGCCCATTGTGCTGACACAGGAGGAGACTGACTGGAATGGAAGTAGAGGTGTAAAGGAAATTCGGAGGGAGGACAATTAGAGGTGGTTTAAACAGCACTGGCACAATATGTATCACAGTCTCAGTTTCAAAACATACTGATATTTCTTAGCAACTCTCAATACATGAATGAATTTTCCAACCTCTGCTTTTCTCCAAAGTGTCATCACCTAGGGCCCCAGCATAAGATTTGGGGACATATCCGTTACTTAGCCTGCAAGCTAAGCTTGAATTAGATCCATATTTAAACAGAGTATTTTGAAAACAATTTTTCAGAAACTCATAGGTGGGTGGGCACTGTTAAGATACTTTCATTTGTGGTCAGCTGACACAGTGCAGCAGTTCCTACCCTTTTGGCTAAGATTCATTTGGAAGTTGGTATTCATGTCAATCAGGAGCTCAGAATAAAAAATAAAAAGTACAATCTGTGTCACTGAGCTTTCCCTGACTGCACCCACATGGGCTTAAATCAGTCCTCAGAGAAATTTCCTCTCTTACAGCTGGTTTATGGCCTCCTGTCTGACTGCACTGCATTGCATCTGTCCCCTGCCGGTACTGGCAAAGGGAGGCAGGACAGCTCTCACACTTGCTCTCCCTTGATGCTGCTCCCATTTGCTGCCCAGCACTCAGCTCCCTGCCGTCTCTGCTAACGGGTCTGGTAGTGTTTCTCTCGGCCATCCTTGCTTCCTCAGGCAAATTGGTTTCCATTTCATGGCTCCATGGGGGAGACTTGGCATCTGAAATACATATCCCTGCAGTCCCCTCTGACCGTGGAGGAGGGTACGAGGTGCCTAGTTCAGCTTGTCTCAGCATTGCCGCAAGCTACCTTAGCACATTTTTGTTCAGCGTGCTGGCTGTTGTTCCTCTTGTTCGGTGGTGCAAAACACTTCCCCAGGCCTGGTCTGAAGAATTTAGACCTCTCACTTGGGACTATGAATAGCATGGTGAGGGAAATTACTGAGCCTGCAGTGTAGCAGTGCCAAGAGTGAGCATCTTGTTTCTTGTGTAGATATAGCTTTCTCTCTGGCAGATACTTCGAGAAGTCAAAATTGACTCTTAGAGTTGGAAACACAAAAGGCTCCTGGAGAAGCTCCTGAGTCAGGGAAAGGACATAAGAGAGAAGCTAGACATGAGGGAAAAACCTTGAGATCATACTGGATAGAGTGACTCTGATTTTGTGTTGCTTGAATAGTCTGCATGAGCAAAAACTGGTGCAGCACGACAGCAGTCCTTTCTAAGCTGAGGAGAGCACTGGCCATCTAATAGATGAGAATCTTTTTCCTATTCTTCATGGAACCGAAAAATCCTTTAACATAATTTTAACCAGAATTATCTTTTTCTTTATAGCACAAATTCTAACTCATCGTTTTGTTAGCTTTGTACATAGTTGTGCAACAAGTCCTTTTAAGCAGTTCCTCAATAGTTTTCTTATACTACTTATACCACTCAAAGGTTTTCTTATACCACTTAAAATGGGGAATGCTTTCCCATCTTACGTGGTCTTTGGTTTCCATTCCTTTCAATGTGATTTCTGCTTTGTTCCTTTTCTGTGCTAGGAGATGATAATGAGGTTCACACACCTTCTGCTCTGGTGTTTGGAAATCTACCCTGGGTTTAGCTCAGCTGCAGCGAGCTGAGAGGTTTCCCCTTGCATGCTGCCAATTTTCAGTGCGCTCATGTAGCTGACGCGGTAGGGGGCTAATCCCAACAGCAAACATTATACTCTTTCCGTACTCACTTACACTTTGGAATCAAGGGTAAAAAGTTCTCTTTGAAGCCCCTTTTCTCTGAACAGTCTGGCAAGTTAACGTGGACTTCCCAGACCCTGGCCAGAATTCAAATGTATCGCAGTGCAGCTCAGTGACTGTAGCAATTGTCCCAAGCTCTCCCAGCTCACCAGTCTTCCTGTAGCACAGGATCAGAAGGACATGCTTCTTTTTCAAGAAGCAGGAAGCCATTTATTTAAGCACAGCTGCAGCCAACATTCTTGACCAAAGTTTACCCACAGTGAATTTGTCTATTTTTATCAGTCCTCTGTCTCCAATGCCTTATGTTGCAGCATGCACCATTGTGGAAACAGAAAATAGGTGAGGTAGTGAAATTATTTCTGATCACTGGACATAGTTTGAGCTGGCAAGTCTGACCAGTAGAATAATGTTCAAAAGCTCATGCCCTTTTCCATTTCAATAACAATAGAGACACATTGTGTGCTCAATCTGGAAACAAATGTTGCCCATATTTGGATCTCAGTGGGAGCTGTGCATGTGGAATTTGGCCCAAAGAGTCACGTTGCAAGATGCTGTTTCCTCTTGCCCTGCTCCAAGTCTTGATTCTTGCTATTTGTAGACAAATAACAGCTGACTGTGACAGAGGCTGTGTTAAAGTAAATATCTGCCTGAAAACAGATTTTTTACTGCAGATGTGCATGTGGATGGAACAGAATAATTCTACTGATCTCTTGGGGGTTACTCAGATCTGGACTGGCACAAGAACCACATCTGTTGTCTATCACCCTGGATGGGCATTTTTATACCAACTCCTTTTTACCAGTTCCTTGAATTCACAGGCAGGTCTTCCTTCTAGCTATGATTCCAAAGAAGACAGACAATATTTGCAGCATTACATATTTGCAACTGTTTCCTATATTAGTCTGATTGTATTGGAACACTAGTAAATTTTCAGATTAAGTATACTGGGGAAAACTGGCTGATGCTTTATGCACTGAGTTTCAACTCTTTGAAACCAGGAAAATAAAAAGGATCACATGCAAGCATCTGGGGAGGAATCTCCTTTCTTCCTCACATGCATGAAGGGGGAAGCTTCCAAAGGGACTAATTCAGAAGGGGGCCTAAACTTCTTCAGTGTGCACATTTTTAGCTGTGAACGTTACTCATTTAGATTTCTTTGATAGTCACAGATAAATGTATAGTGGAGACTAAATTTCCTGTTCAAAGTAGAGTTGGATGACTAGGACATGGTCCTAAAAGCTGGGAAGCAAAGGGATGATTTCTCTCAATAGAAAGAACGACTTACACGTGTGGCTTCCACCTCCTCTGGGTGAGCAGGATCCTTAGACAAGAGGCAGCCCCGCTTTGCAAGAGGATGAAGGGAAGAGGGAATGTAATTTACCTCTGAATTTTTCTTTCCAGGCAAATCTACTTTCTGAATTTGACCTGAATTTTTGAGTAGATTGGGATGAACCAGACTTCATTCAGAGGTGAATTTCTTAGCAAGTAGATAATTTTCTTTGATACTTGTCTCTCCGTGCTACATCTGCAGCTGAGCCTTTGCCTCAAAATGAAACCCTTGAGAGTAGGGTGTTCTCCCTTTCCTCTGTTAGAGCCACAAGAGGCCACAGGACATCAAGGATAACAGCTCCACAGTCAGGCAAGCTTAAAAGTGATGGCTTTGCTTTCCCACATGGCCTACATCTCCTGGGCTTCACAGGTATTCTAGTTTACATTATTGCAGGTAGGAGCAGCATGGGCCCACATATATCTCTTTTTGATCTGTTACTTATCTTTGCCTTGTCATGTTTGTCCATACAGGAAGCCCTTTATGACAGCTCTCTCACAGTGCAATACTCTCTAGAGCTGCTGCATAAATGTTGCTCTGAAAACTTACCTGAGAGCTGTTGGTGGACTGTGATCCATCCGAGTCCATTTTGATCACTTAGAGCCACTCCAGTGTTGCTGAGGGGTTATTAGAGGTGAACAAATGCAGAAGTACATTTCTCCACTATTCTAGATAGTCACTCATGGCACACTTAGCAAAGCTTATGTAAATAAATATGATTGTGAAACATTCAGCAGTCACTGTGCAGTATGTAGCCTTAGTCATGACAGTACTTGGGCATTAATGCGAGAGCTCTCAAGCATACTCCCGGCATCCCAAACTCTGCAAATGGAAGAGCACATGAAGAGGCTACTCCTGTGGAGGAGGATGTAGTACTTTTCTGACACGTTATGTGTTAGATTTCAGATGCATTGCACTAAAGAGAGCAAGAACTTCGCTGCTCTTGAAGGCCTACCCTATAAGGCTTAGAAATCCTTCCTGTGTAACTGCCGTTTCAGCTTGCTTGACTGCTTACCAAGGTCTTTATTTTTTCTTCCAGGGAAAGGAGGGAGGAGGGGACTTTTTCCCTAGACCCCTTGTTCTCTCTGTTTTGCTTTGAATGTTGCGGTGTGTTTGGTTCCCCCCCTCAATGTGCTCGGATAACCCAAAAGAAAGAGAAGTCTTTTTTTTTTTTTTTCATCCCTTTTCCTTGAGGGGACAGAGAGAGAGAGGGGGGAAAAAAGAAAGATTAAGATGTAAGCTGGCTAGATAAGCCTGGAACTGGGTTTATTGCTACTACTGAATGAGAGTACAAGGATATAAAAGCAAACCTGCTTTACTGGAGCTGGAGCGAGGTTGGTGGGAGACCTATGCTGATTGTGTGCCACTCCGAGAAGGGATGTTTCATTAATTACACATTAACTATGTGCACTGAGGAGGAGGCAGAGGATAAAAAATGCAGATGTTTCTGCTGCCCAACAGAATGAAAACCACTCTTGATCCTGTCAAAAGAACATTTTGAATCAAAGGGCTCCACAGAAGTGGAAGAATGAGTTTTGTGGCTGAGTGCAATGGTGCGGCCTTTTAATCATTAAACCCTTTTATAGCGGTAAAATGAACATCCATTGTCATGGCCACTCCAATGGGGCCATCGGAGCTGGTGAAAAGGGAATGCTTTACGAAGGGCACTAAAACAGGACACAACCAGCCCCGCTGCTGGGTTTCTAAAGGTAACAACAGCAGTGCATGACAAAGAATGAAAAGACGGCCCAGGTTGGTTTGCTTAAATTACTTTCCTCCCCAGGCCCTCCTTACAAGCTAAACATGCACCAGATATAATGAGCATTAGGACTTCACAGGCTGGCAGTTCTCCTCCTTTGTTTCTTCAGAGTTTTACTGTCTTGGTTTAATTTTTCTGTTCCTTAAGTGAAGGCTCCTTAGGAAAATGGATTGAAATGTTGTTTTATTCTTAATCACTGTCTACAGTTGTAGTAAAGCCATTAGCTTTGTGAGAGGAATGATCCTCTCTTCTTGTATCCACACCAACCCCACCTCCCTGCAAGTATGCAGGGATAGCAATGCTTTAAGACTGTTTTTCAAATAAAAGATCTCCAAACTATTTTTAGAAAGCAGACTTAATTTTAATTTGTCAGGCCATGACCCTGGAGTTTTAGTTATATCCCTTCCTTGCTTCTTTCTTCTCCTTCCCTTTAATTTCTCAGTAGAAATGATTCAATAAACTATTTCTCACATCAGCCTAGGAAGAATTGAAAGATTTATTTCCCAGAGTTCATATAAGCCTTGGAAAACCATATTGTCAGGTTTTTTGGAGCAGAACTTGTCAGAGAAAAGTAACCTCATTTCATGGGGAGTTTCACATCTAGGTTTTGCTCCAATAGGAAACAAAAGGGAATCAAATCCCAGCTCCTAGGTAATCCATCTGACGGACACCCTGGTACCATGAATCTTGACATTCTGGACTGTGAAAGAGGCCAGAACAAGATGAAAGCTAAAGATAGCAAGGCTTTCTGGCTCCCAGCCAGTCATCCAAATGAACTGCTGAGGATCTGTGTACTTTGGGAGCTCCAGCTTTGGAAGAAGCGGGAGATCAACTAGTCAGAGACTTTCATATCATCAGCAATTTTCTGAATTTGAATACTGAACTCTGAACAGACTCTGAAAAAATGTCAATGCAGCTGAATCGGCAGAATGGGCTGAAAAATATTTCGATGGATTATTTTAGACCAATTCTTTACAAATAATTTCTGGGATAGAACTGATGTTGAGAGTTTTATAGTTTCTGTGGCATTTGGAATGCAAATGTATTTCAAACACTGTATATATTAATCCTTATATCAAATATAAAAATAAGTGAATAACAAGATTTCTCGGGAGCCCTGGAGGCTATTTGTGTACTAGCTGTACTGTTTAGCTGTGAATGCTATTTTACTTTTAGTTAAGGAACGAAGGAAAAAGCACTATGCTTATGATGCTCGATTACTATGAGTAATACAATCTCAACCATGTGCTTCTTATGTAAAAGGCTGAAGCCTGGAGAACGTAATCAGGAATGTCCATATGAAGGTAAGAGCTTTATGGCTCGTCACCTGTGAGGAGGTTTGATGGGATCATTCCCTGGGAATATTGCTGCAGGAATTGTCAGCACACTTCAGCTGGAGCCAGCTCTTCAGAACTCTGGAGGGGTCTAAAGCATGCAGAAAAGTGCTTCTTTGCAGATTTGTCTCATCCTTTCTACCAACTAAAAAATTCTCAAAGCCACATTTTCATTTTTGGAGGGACTCAAATGGTCCTCCTTAATTGTTTAGTTAACTCTGGAAGAGGCTGTGCGACTGGCTCACTGCTTTGCTAGAGAGAAAATGCAAACCCCTGCATAAGGAAGTAGCAAAGTAGTAAAGAAACCACTTCATACAGAAGTAGCAAAGAAAACAAGTGCTATAAAAATGCTTCTACCCTGGCAGCAATCCAAAGGGGCTGACAGACAATTCTGGGTGCAGCTCTGAGGGGCAGTGAGAATCCAGTTGAAAACAGACCATTACAACAGGCTGGCCAGGATGGCAGGGTGATAACCAAACTGCTGGGATGAGTCACCTGCACGAAGCATTAAAAAGAGCTATTCAGAGACTTTCTATAGAATTACAGGTAACTCAAAAGTGCAGAAGAGTGCTTTCTGTGCCCTAGTAGTAGTTTGACTAATTATACAGTTCAGGGAAGGGCTTGGAAAGCTAAGGTCACCAGTAAAAGTTGATTCAGGATCAAAGATGACCATGAGATGATAATGAGACAGGAGAAGATAATGCCCAGCCCAGTTCTTATTCAAAATACTGAAGGCACAGCTGGGCAACTTCCACTCTTGCACTACCTACAAAGGTAAGGATGCTCTAGTGGGCTAAGCGTAGTAAACTCCAGCCTCTGACATGGGCTTCGTAAGGACAGAGTGTTAAGCAACAACAGCTCAGGCTATGTATCCTGAAATTCTGCACTGATGTTGACCTAGAATCATGCTTATAAAAGTTATATCAATTTAAAGTATTTCTATTTTTCTTGGTTTCCCATGGTGAAATCAGTGTTGCAATTGTTAGCTTTCTGTTTTGCCTTCTCTGTGCTGTCCGTAAGCTTTTAGCTGTATTTTCAGAAAAATTTTCAAAACTTAAGTGGCAGCTTCCTGTTATTTTAGCATTAGTAGTTCCTTGCTTCCGAAATTTCTGGGGTGTATCAAGATGGAAATAGGGCTAACACAAGCATGGTCCAAATTAAATGAATTCAGAGCCATTATTCTGTGACCTGAAAGGAGGAAGGGTGCTTTCCCTATCCTGGCTGAGCTAATTTTCCTACCTTTGCTGAATCACACCAAACTAGCCTTCTGCAGCTACTAACGAGCAGCAATGCACCAATCCTTTGTTTTTTGCTGTGGTCCATCTACCAAGCAGACTAGTGCTTTCAGTCTCCTTGACATCATCCTGACATCTTGGTCAGATGGAAAAACACCCAATGCCAGTGGTTGGCTCAGACAGGTGGATTTTCTTGGCTGGAGCTGAAAAGAAATAGTATGTCTCTGTAAAACTGCTACTGGCACCAAAATAAGAAGCTTCTTACAGCAAGTCCTGTCAGTGTGCGATCCTCCCTCTCTTTTCTCCTACAAACAAAATTGTTAACAATGTTGACATGTCAGTCCCGATCTGTAAGCATCTGACTTGGGTGCAGCCCTCAGACCTTCCCCGCTGCTCTAAATTTGGCCTGAGCTCAGCTCCTGCAGAGCCAGGACAGCCCAGATGGCAAGCAGGAGTCTGAGGAGCCGGACCAGACTGTAGCGATGCTCTGTGTCCTCATCCAGCCCAAACTCTGCAGGGGAGCAAACACGATTTCTTTTAACTCAGAAGAGAGGAGATGAGAGTTCACAAAAAGAGTAAACCAGATTACATAGAAATTACAACATAATACTTTTTTCATTGCTTCCTTAAATTTATATTCAGCTGTATTCTCAGTTCCCTGTTCAAGGTAGCCCTGAATTTAACTACTGAAGATCCAGCAATGTTACTGATTTCTGACAAGGAATACATCTAAGTCTTTTCATACAGTTTGCATTGGTTCTTGTAATTTATTTTTTTTAGTTTTCTTTTTGAGTTTGCGATTGCTTTGTATTAAAATGTACTACCCTGAAAATTACTGAAGATGTGCATGCTGCCTGAATTTGTGAGGAATGAAGCATCCCAAATTCCTCTGGTTTTTACAAAAACTGAGGCTACTTGCTTCCTCTTGACTCTAGACCATACAGGATGAGACCACACGTTCTAGCATGCCTATAAAAGTGAAATTATGCTACAGTTTTAAACTAAATAATAACAACTGAAGTAAAACAGAAGTAAAGAAAACAAGGCAAAGAAGTACATAACAAATGATTTCTATTCTGCATTCAGAATCCTAAAAACATTTCCAACAAGACACTTCTGGTGCTCAGTGTAGGTTGGGTTAGGGCACCTTGATTTTCAGAAACATTATGCTTTGAAATTAGGGTATCTTGGTTTGGTCACCTAACCAACAGAAGGTACCCCCAGCTCCTGCTGGCTTTGAAAAACACCCTTCCAAGGTTTTGTCAGAGATGCAACAAGTGAGGGTGTTGAGAAAGTCACTTGTTTGTAAACAAAGCATTTTACAATGCATTTCGAGACATTTTAAGTGAGCCTATGTTGCATAAAGCTCCTCGGGGACCTGTCACAGCAGCAGCAGCGCACAAAACAAAGTCACTTCTTCTGCTGCACTTTATTCTGTTGTCATGTTAAAAGCAATGAATTTATTTCCCCCTCTCAGCCCTCCCTCAACTACTGCAGCCCTGCAGTAAATCAAAAAAGTAAACTCTCATTCTCATTGTGCAGGGCTTACTTCCAGGCCTCTACAGTTTCCACAGTAACTAATTAGAAATTTGCATCTCTAAGAGAGAATTATTTAATACTGATGTAAACCCTTTTATTCTTTGGAGCTTGGCCTTTTGCTACTCAACTTCTGGTAGATGTTGGGCCTTAAGGTCATACTGTACAAACTCTGAATGTAGGTGGCCTTAGTCTTGCTTTTTTTATTTTGGATGATTCATATCCTGTGAAGAAAATGTCTTGCCAGGTTTTTGTTGAATGGCGTAGATTTGAAAGGCAGCACCCAATTCATTTAGCAGCCATTTGTTTTAAACTGTAACATCTTCCCCATTCCTCATTAGCTAACTCTTGTGTAATTGAGTCATGCATTTTTAGCCTTGTTAAACCAGTGGAGTTAGGTCACACTGATGCACCTTTCCCATTAGTTCCATTTGCTGCCCCCGGCTTTCTGCATTTAAGCAGGCCTTTCATTTTGCATAGCAGGAAAGAAAGCCTCGGATACTCCAAGTGCACAGACATGTGTTTTATAGCTCAGCCATAGGTACTGTAAATCCAAGATACTGCCCCACAGTCTCAGAGAAGATATAAATACTGAGAGAGGAGGAGGTGGAGGCAGCAAACTGAACAAAAGCCTTCCTTCATGTTCATGCCAGAAAATGGCTTGGAACAGTTTTTGTCCCAAACCAGCAAGCGCCCCTCATGCAGCTGTGCTACCTCAAGCTTCAGCTGACTCCAACAGGCTTTGCATTAGGCTTGCAGTCAGTTTGCCAGCTCAGGCTCAGCAATTTTTCAGCTATTGCACTTTTCTACAAATCCTCTGTCAAGAAAGCAGCACAGCCATCACCATCCCTTTCTACCATCACATGGATCTTGCCCATCCCCTCCTATCCAACTTTATACTGCTGTACCTAAAAGGACTTCAGTAGGGCTCATTTTATAACCTTGTAATCTTATAATTTTATAATCTTACAATCTAATATTAATATATATTATGTTTAAAACATCACATGTATAACCTAGTCATATGTGTATATCTACATATACACACACATATATATACATACATACATATATAAAAGATTATATAAGCTTATAATGAAAGAGGAACAGGTATTCTGGTTTCTTTCCCGTTGCAATTATTTCCAAAGAAGACATCATGACTGAAGAGGAACGACTGCATCAACCAATACCTTTCTGATTCTGGAGTTGCAAATAATCCATTATTGTAACTTAATACACCTTAAATTAATTGAGATTTAAATAAATGGAACTTCAAGAGCACCTCCATGCATAATGCTGTCTGTAACATAGGAGGTGTTTGAGAGACATAAGGGTTCTGCACTTGTGTAAATGAGTCACAGACCCCATTTTTTCTTTCTTTCTTCAAAGGAATCCTGAATTTAGAAACAAACCTCAAACTTTGTATGCACATTATGATCCAAGCATTGTGAAAGGCAGCCCAAAAACATAATTATGGGCATCCTGGGTGAGACCCCAAATCCATCTAGGTTAGTATACAGCTCCAAGAGTCACCAAGAGCTGATGCATAAAGAAGGGTCAAAGAGCAGAAATGCAATGTTCTTTCAGTGCACAGTTCTGTGCTGCTGTAGGGGATTCTTAACAAAACTTGCTTGTATTTCCTGGTGTAATAGTATAATAGCCTTTGATGGTGTCTTCTTCCATGAATTTGCCCAGCTGCTTTCTGAAATCGAGTAAAGTCCTGGGACCCATACCATCCTGTAGCAAGGAGTTCCACAGCCTAAATACATGTTGAAGAAGTCTCCTTTGAAGATGTTTTCCTATGGCAAGTATTAAGAGATTATATTTACCTGGTATTTATTCCAATCCATTTCTCCTTACACTGAAAAAAATGCCTAGACTTTTATCTTAAAGATATTCTTCATTATGACTGTGATTCAGCCCCCTTGTTTTACTGTCTTTTGTCAAAGACTGGGTCTGTATTTAATATTAATAGTTTACTGTCAGGATTTGTAGCCCTAGTTCTCACAATCTCATGACTCTTGCTGTGTCTAAGGGATACAATGCCATTGCCTACACACAAGCATCTAATCCATTTAAGAGGCTTTAGGGCATCCTGTCTGGTAGCCAACTGCTTCTCCAGAAGGTCCACTGTCTCCTTTAGGCCTATGTCAATCTGCCAACCCCTTGTCAGTCCACTGAAGTGCACCTTCAGGGCAGCACCTGTCTGCTGATATTTTTAAGAGTTTACCAAGATACAAAATTTCTCAGTGGCATCTGAAAAGCCTTTGCCCATTGCAGTCTAGGATTCTGCTCCCTCTTCTACCTCTTACTATTGAAGGGGAAAAACTACACACACAACACTAAGCAAATGTCAAAGGAGGAGAAGGATGGGACTGGCAGAAATCTGCCAGCCACCTCCTAATAACTCTCCCCTCAGAGTAAATTTGTGACAAAAGCAAACAAAACAAGATGTAGAGAGTTTATCAAGGTTCCTGTGCCTTGTCCTGTCACACTAGCAAGCCACATCTGAAGAGATGTCCAGAAAATGTGTTTTTTATTGTAGTTTAGACACTAACCCAGCAAAAACTCAGCAGTATCCAGGCAGGCATTTCAATAGGTTAAATAAGACCTCTAAGAAACAGAGGTTTTTAATAAAATTTGTGACATTTTAAACTACCTGTGAGAAAATAGTCTTCTTTTGGATAACCAGCTGATTTCCTAGTCAAAACCAGAGATAAGTTTAATAATAGTGCTTAAGTTCATGCTAAAACCTAAGAACTCATGTCACTTATTATGTAATTGTGTGAACAGCCAGAACACATTGGTGCTTTCTAGTTTTGATGCCCCGAAAAACTGACTTAATATTTTAAAATGGGAAAATAACAGTTATAAATAGATAAATAAGTATGGAAGAAGACAGGTATGTACACATACAAACCCACACGTCACAAAATCTCTGATGACTTGGCTTGATAACTGTTCAATAAGTTTTTCTGACTTTTTAAAAATCAAACAAAAGGGCACCTTTAGGATGAAGCAAGGCAAGCAAAAAGATTTTTAGGAGAAGTTATGATTCCAGCTTGACAAATATGGGAACAATTATTTCTGAGTGGATGCTGAATAGGTCTTTGATTCTGCCCTGGTCACTTCTGTTCTTTGCTTTCCTAAGAGCATTTACCAAAATGGATGTTTCCGCATGTGCATGTGAACAAATGGCTATTTGCTTGCACAGGCAAATGATCACAATTAAGGCCCCAAAACCCCCTTTATTGTAGGGTACTTTCTAAAAACCCTCCTTTCCTTCTAAAAGGCTAGCTTGTAGCCTGTGCACAAATAAATCGTACCTATGAAACTGGCAAAACCCATCAGATGAAACTATTCTCCTCAAGACTTTCATACAGTGCTCGCCAGCAAGTGAGAACAGGAAGAACCAGGAAATTTCAGTTGTGACTGCATCCAGATCTCAGCCACTTGCTCATGGCACAGCTGAAGTGGAAGAAGCCCCCTGACCTGAGCCAACAGGCTGGCTGTCTGTCAATCACAGGGCTGCAACTCCGGCTGCAACTCCTTAGTCACAGAGAGGCAGTAAAATGGGAATTTCTCATTAAGAACAATCCACCTTCACACCATTCCACATCTTTCTCCCTGGAGACACCTCCATTCAGTCCAACTCATTAACACCTACTTGTTGAGAGCAATTAGGTGGTCAGGTAGATGAGTGGGTGTGGGACTCAGGTAGAGGGGTGGCTGGAGTTACGGAGCAAGGTCCTTAGAGTGAAGCTTGACAGTGCAGGCACCTGCACACCAGAGCTGGAGATGGGCTTTGCAGCAAAGGCAGAAGGAAATGCATAACTAAGGGCATCTAATTAGATTAGTAGGTTTTTGTGCTTTGGATGTCCCATAATTCAATCAATTAAACTATGCTTTAATAGCAGGGTCTTTCATGGCATACATCCCAAGGTGCCACACAAAATAATAAAATTAACAGCTCATGTAATTATTATGGAGAGAGGGTTACTACTTACTAGCTAAGATTTCATGCTTTCCACCATGAGCCTGGTGCTGGCCTTGCTGACTCCAGTCCTGTCACAAGAAATTCTCCTGTCTCCAGATCTGCATCTGTAAAATGTAGCCAGAAAACAGCTTTATAACCCAGATTTCAGATGTCTCCAAATGACCTCCCTGAAAATTCCAGTTGTTTTCACTGAAAACCTCTGGCTCAGGACCAGGCAAGCTACCACTGATCACACCACCAGTAAGATTTTTTTTTTTTAAATAATAAGCTCTGTGCATAATGGTGAATACACACCACCATTTGCTTTGACGTGGCCTGAAGTACAGCATTTTTTAATTGCAGAATTCAGAAACTGTAAAAACACTGTACAGGTTCGTGGGGAAGAATTCTCTATGCACTTGAAAATGCTGCAAGGCACCTGGATGGTCAGAAAGCAGTCCATCATTGCAGAAGCTGGCCAGCTTGATGCAGCTCATCTCAGCACTTGCAGACAGTACACTATCGATGTCTACAGTCAGGACGGCAGTTTCTTGTTTCATCCTAAAAGCGGCACACCCAACATAGAGCCTTCAAGAAAATTGTAATGGACTTGCATCCCATGTGATATTCTTAATATTACATTAATACCAATACCAATACCAACATTACATTCTTTTAATAAAATGAGGCACTTGACAAATATTCTTCCATTTTCGGCATCTGAACATAAAAGGCCCTGAAATTCATATCTGTTATATATGTATGCCATGGGTTCTAGGGAACCTAATTCCAATATAAAAGTGTCTCTGCACACAAGTGTGGTATAGAAAACTAGATAGAGGAAACAACGTTAAATTTCTGCTAAGTAAAGAGGACAGCAGTGAATACCATGGCAAATACGGATGTTGTGCTGGTTTGTTTTGTTTTTTCCCCAGAACTGAATTTAGCTTTAATTTAATTCATGACTGTGCTGACACCTGGAAACTCACATTTGAAACACAAAGCAGACATAGCCATGAAGGTTTCAGCACGTTGTTTCCCAGTTTGTGACCTGAAGGGACCGTTAAAGAAGGCGTGTGGAACATGCCCCGTTCTTGTGCCCGTACCACCATTGCCACATCAGCCACAGCAGCCTGCAGGGATGTGATGCTGACTCCCACCCATCACTTCACAGGCCAGTAAAAGACGGCCAGTCAATTTTAATCATGGCAGTACTGGGCTGGTTTACAGACTGGGTGCTTTATTTCCTCAAACATCTTCCTAATTGGAGCTGTATGCCATGAATTAGTATGCTGCCAGAGCGACCCGGCAGCTGATGCTGTTCTAGGACATTTTCATACCAGGATTGCACGGGATGGGATCTTTAGTGGTTTTAACCTGGGAAAACTCTGGTGTAGACCAGTGGAGCCAAAGGCCGATGAGAGTTCAGATGTGCCAAGGATGCTACTCAGCGCGTCTCTAAATATTTCACGAGGTACCAGCTGACATAAGGAGGCCGTTATGTAAATTTTTGTTATTACATTACAGTTCTGCATTTCAGACAGTTCAAGTTGTTGCTTCTATTTAAATCCCTAGTATGGTTTGCGCACATTGTCAGAAGTAGCCGCCTGACTGAAAAAAAACCCAGGAAATTTTAAACCAAAACCAACTACCCCTTCTTACCATTTACTTCTTACAAAAGCCAATATTTACACTGATTTTCTTTGAAGCCAACATGACGTGCTCCTCTGCTGCAATCTAATATGCCAAGCGTTCCTCCCCAACCCCATATTTTCAGCTGAGTCATGAGCCCTTTAACTCACGTTAGGGATATGACCAGCTGCTCCACCTTAACTGTCCTGACTAGTGTTGTCAGAGGCAACTAGAATGTGCTGTACTGGAGGGCTGGGAAGCAATTCTGTCTAGTTCAGAGCCTGGTGTTCCTGCATCTGGTCAGATGACTTCTGCAACTTGAATTATTTCCTATCAAAAGGATCTGTGTGCTTCCTATGCCACAGCTGTGACAAACCTCCCCAAGTCTGCTGTGCATCACTGAGAGCTCTATAAGGTCCACAGCAATGTCTCTATAAAGTTCAAGATTAAAATAATAATTATAAGAAAGCAAAAAGCCATCATAATCGGGGGAGAAAAAAACCCAGCCGCCTCCTGCTTGCCACTGCCTCCCAAAGAAATTATGCTGTTCCTCCTTATAAATAACAGGGGTGTGCAACGTGTCATTCCTATTCAGTGTTTGTGGGTTTTTTGGTGCTTATTGATGCTGCATCTGTTTTGTCAGTGCGTCAGCTAATGGAGAAAGTTAATTGTGTTGGTTGTAAGGCCACCTGTCACACACATGCCTCATTTCCATACTAATAGCCCAACAGTGGCAGGCAGTGTACTCCTCTGCAGTAACACACACAGCCTCTTTGGCAACCTGGGCCAAATGTGCCTATGCAGCAACTGCAGCTCTCTTCTCTGAATGCCTCCAGTGTTGTGGCAACCCAGCCCTGCATTAACCCCCCGCAGACCTCCCCAGCCCAGAAGGGTTTTTTAAACCCTCGCAGACACTCTGAGTGTCACGCTTTAGCGTGGGAGGGCAGTGGGCGCAGCTCTGCTTCCTCGGCAGGTTGGGTGCCTCGCGCGCTCCCCAACCAGCCAAATATTTTGCTCCTTTTGCATTGTCGGATCCGGCGCCTATCGCCAGCAAAACCTGGTGAGTGCTGTCCGTAGCAATGTTCACATCTATGGCAAGGGTCGTTTGAAAGTCCGTCTCTTTTGTCCCTTCTGTTAACATTTCGAACAAGGGCGGCGATGCAGACCAGAGCCGGGGAGAAGAAACGCGCCCGCGGCTGAGGCAGGCACAACCGTGCTGGGCTGCAGCAGGTCTGAAAGACTTAAAAAAAATTCACTTGGGTGACAGAGCCAATGCCAGAAAAGCTATAATTAATGAATATTTTATTTTAACATATGGGAAACTATTCTGCTCAGCCAAAATAGCCAGAGGTTTTCGTTCCTTCTTGCTTTTCCTTCCTTGCTTTTCCTACCTCTTTTCATATAGAAGATTATGTGAGTAAAGGGATTTCTTTTGAACTACCAAGCTTGCTCTTGATCAGAGTCCATGACTGTTCATGTTTTCCTCCAGTCTGCAAAAATCCCTCATAAACCTCTGATGGAATTTACACTGAAGGCATGCCTCTTGAAGTAATACCTGGCATCTTGATGGCTTAAGGGGAAACTGGTCTTCATGCTTTTTAAATCACTGTAGCTGAAATTAGAAATGCCATATGCAGCTATTGGGCTTGCGAAAGAATGTCCCATAGGCTGAAAGATGAGCAATGAGCGAACTGCTACTCCTTTGCACCCTCTATCTGCCAGAAAGTTAGATAAAGAAAATACTCCAGATATAAAGTATTGCCTAATGGTATAAGTCAGTGACACAGAGAATACTGTGCATGCACTGCTTAAGGCCATTTCTTCTTGTCCTATCACTTGTTACTTGATAGAAGAGACCAGCACCCACCTCACTACAACCTCCTTTCAGGGAGTTGTAGAGAGCGATAAGGTCTCCCCTCAGCCTTCTCCAGGCTGAACAACCCCAGTTCCCTCAGCTACTCCTCATCAGACTTGTGCTCCAGGCCCCTCACCAGCTTCATTGCTCTTCTTTGGACACTCTCCAGCACCTCAGTGTCTTTCCTGTAGTGAGGGGCCCAAAACTGAACACAGTATTCGAGGTGCAGCCTCACCAGTGCTAAGTAGAGGACATAATGGTCAGGAAAGGAAACATCTGTATCTATCATGCATGAAGGAACTAGCCAGAATATCCGCTGCTTAGTCCATCTTAGATGCAAAGATGAATAACCAGGCTCAGACCAGACTCTGATGCTGTATCATCAATGTTGTCTAAATAATGAGGAGATAAAAGATGGTCCATTGCACATCACATCAGGTGTCGACACATCCTGAGCTAAATCCATGCAAACATACCATTTGTTTGAATCATGGGGTTAGTCTTTTCACTTTCTTTTGGGTTTTGAGCCCAGTCGTTCATGTTTTCTGATTTCCCACAGTGACCATGCAGGCCAGAAGCCTTCTCTTAGTGGAAGCAGGGAGCTTCACAAGCACCGAAGTTTTCAGATGGAGCCTAAGCAAAACAGCAGCTAAGAGGAGAGCCGACTACACTACCTTATTCACAAAAAAAGAACCTCCTTTGTGAAATAAAAAAATGTGACTACTTTTAGAAATTCTGGAGAACCAAACTGTTGTAAAAAAAAAAAAATATATATATATATATATAAAAACCATGAATATATATGCACATTTTTCTTGCTGGTTTCTCTTACACACTATGTAGTCAGATCACGGTGCTTGCTAAAAAATCCTGCATCCTATGAGAGAAGATGTGCTGGTTAGTTTCAGAGAGGATGCACTGGGCCATAAAATGGGCAGTCTTTCAGGCTGATGTGTCCCATTCTTGCTATGGCTGGTTTTGTGGAGAACAGTACTTCCAAGTACTTTGGTGTTGAGGTTTGTTTATTTGTTTTAAGTGGATTGGCTGAGTTAAAACATCAACCAAACATTTACAAATGCTAGAGCTTTATAACCTGTTCATCTATGGGACAAAGGCTGCCTCTTCAGACTGTGTACAGACTACTAGTTTGCATTTGGCTGAAGCAAGAGGTTTATTCTACAAAAAAAATACTGCCAGTGTCCCACAGACTGCTATTGTGAGAAATGTGTGTTTTCCCAGCTTGCTTTGATGTGTACGTGGACACTTGGAGTCATGCTGCTGAGGAGATGAGCTTCCCGTTCCCCCTGCTCCAGCAGAGCAGAACTGCTCTACCTCCTGAGTAGGTCTGAGGAATTTATCTCCTAACTTCTCCCCATGTGGCTGTTATTCTCTTCCCCAAGGAAAGAGTGTAAAATTATCTGCAAAAAGGCAGCATAGGCTATTTGGGACAAAAGAGTGTTTCTCAATGCCTGTATCTGGGCACACACATCTACCACCTTCCAACTACGCAGGAAGGTGAAGAACTGATGCACACTGTAATGCCTCCTTCTGTGCTCTAGTTTCCAAGGGAAGAAAGCTGGGTAGCACAAGGTAAGAGCCACACAATAATTTCCAACAGGCCCCCGGCCTCAGCCCCTATCTGCTCTACAACCTGGACATAGCCACAAAGGTTATCAGAGCTTCAAAGCTGGAGACACAAGAATCCTTTAACATGAATACAACTTCAGTTTTCCACTACCTCTAGCAGGTTAAATTTTCTGAGAAATTTTTCCAGCATAGTACAATCGTAGACATGGACATCCTCAGCTCGTGACATGAAACTACGGTTTAAAAACTAGTCACTTTCTGTGAGACTGGTGCTTTGACTCCTTACTTTAAACATTGTGGCTGTTGGTATCACAGTGATAGCACTTTCACCAAACTATGGGATACAGTTTTCCACTCACATTCTTCTGCCTTTTGCATCAAAAGCTTTACAGGCTGAAGTCTGGCTCTTTCTAGATGTATGCATAGACCTGAGAAATAGCTTTATTTTATACACATGTCTCTTTATATATGTGTGTATATATGTAAGCATATATATATATATAAAAGTAATTTATACATGTCTTTATAAAGAGTTAATAAATATACAGTATATTTATAAATACTGAAAACAAATATGATTTCTAGAAATGGTAAAAGAGTTATTTTTACAAAAAGTAGTGGTCTTTTGTTTTCTTAAGAGTAAAGCCAAAGTTTAAAACTTGAGTTTGTGCTTAGCAAAAATTCTTCGTAAATTCTCCCCCTCCCACCAAATAATAACATTTTACTTTTGGTGTTATTTTTTCCACAGAAATGTTTACATATTTCTGAGCCAACACAATAGGTGATACGGTGCTTACATACCCATCCACCACACTGCACGCTGTGTTTTCTTCACAGACCTCCTGAGATTGCGTGATTGCATATATAACCTGGCTCCACACAGTGTCAGTATTGTTCTGGCCCTTTTTTTTCCCCACATGAGTTTTTATGCTCAGCATATCTTGGCATTGTGAACTCAAGGCTTTCTAAAGAAGGGCTCAATTTACCCCTGATTTACCCCAATAAATCAGCTAATAAACCATTGTCAGCACCGGTGTTGTTACACTTCATGGTGACAATGGGGACAAAATATGCTGGTGCAGACAGAGGCATTCCAGTGTTGAGGATTAAAATGAGCAGGACCCTCCATATTTTGACAATATATGGGGATAGCCTACAGAAGAAAAAAACCCTACATGATAACTTCTATGTGCATGATTTCCACTGCTGCTTCAGTTTAATACCTGTGACCAGCCAGGCAAGCTAAAGGAAATAACTTGCTTGTAATATGGGACTCTACCTCCACTTACTATCTTTTTTGAACTGTCTTCCTTTCTCTGCGTGTTCACTCCTTTATGTCACTATTTCCACAAGTCAGTGTACTCAGTCAGAACTCACTTGAAGGTACCACCTTGGCTCAGGTAAAAACAAAACCTTTATTTTCTTGCATGAAATATCTGCAACAGAGGTTAGATTGAAGGTGGTCTAATAATGTTGCAATTTTCCCTCTGTACCACAGCAGCGAGTGGTGAGTGGAGCCTCA
>VYZV01007251.1:132425-226854 GCA_013401275.1 Pandion haliaetus | reverse complement strand
ACTTGTTTCCCATTCACCCTTCCCTGGGTGACATTTGTATAGAAAGAGAAGCCATCTCTGCCAGGAAAAAGTGAGGAGGAGCCCAGGCCTTCAGGAGGATCAGGGATGCAATTAGGATTTTCTCCTTATTCTGACACTGTCGTGCTCATGGGGCATCCCAGTCAGGCACGGTCTGTCAGCCAGGGCTCATAGTCATGATACCATGGAGTCCTTAATGAAGATGAAGGGCTCCTTTCACCTGCTTTTAATGATGAAAGGAAGTAGAAAAATTTCCTGGTGGCACAGAAGTCAAGCAAACCCAAAGTCTGTGATTAAAATTTGAGGTGGTTCGTTTTTCTCCTGGGGAATCCTTACCTAGAAATGTTATAGTCTTTTTAAATAAACCTAGTAATAAAGCAATCATGTAATTGCTCAGCCAGCCATACCAGGAAGGACCTGCTAGGTGGTCTGTGGAGCTGTGTCATTAGCAGTCAAACAAGAGGAACCAGCCTGGTACTTCCTCTTCTTTAAGCTGTGTGGGTAAGGCTCAGTTGGGAAAGATGTCTCAGCCAAAGGAAGCGTCAGCCTCTTTTAACACTACATAATGCAGCTCGGGTGCCTGCCAAATCATAATATGCTGGAACAGACGGAGACGGAGTACTGCGGGAAGTGCTGAGCAAACTGCCTAAGGGTGCAGCACCTAGATGAGAAACTTTCCCGCACTGGCAGGAAATCCTTCCTTTTCCATCACTAGGAGAATGTTTTGCTCATGTTTTCTGTTTTGTTTTTTTTTCCCCTCCACTTTTCAAGCCCTTGGCTCTTGGCAGTCAGCCTAGCCCGATGAAGCATCACAGGGTCCTGATGTTACAATACTGTGTTTGTTCAGTGAGTAGCAGAAGGAAGATAAGTGTGTTCCTGTTTATGTAAGTGTAATACTGCTTGTGTTAAAATAAAAAAAGGGTTGGTGATAATAATACTATAAAGAATTTCTGCAGTTATTAGTAATCAATGGTAACAGGAGCATGGTTTGGGTATTCAACCTCATACTTCAGACCTTAAGGCAACCTCTGATTTCTCAACGTCAGGGTGAGCCCTACTCTGAAGGCAGCACATCCTCTGCTGCTTACTCCTGCATACCACAGGGTTTCTTTCCTGAAGCAGCCAGGGTCAGTCACTGCCACAGAGAGGAGACAAGATGAGACGGACCTCGGATCTGCTTGAGTAGGTAACCACTGCGTCCTGACACAGGCACTCTAATGCCCACTAATGTTGTCTGGTGTTCTCATCCACTTTTCAGGTATTCATATAGACTAAGACAATATCCTAGAAAAATATTTTGTTACACCTTACTAAAGTGTAAGTACAAAAATCAGCCTTTGGACTTCATTGCTGGAGACATTTACAGACTTCCACACTACAGCCTAGTGCCCGATCCATGTACCATGCTTCGGAGCAGTTTGCGTAAGACTTTGCACCGTGGCCAGACACTTTAATTGCTAAGAAGAATTGGGATTTCATAATAAATACTATTTGTCACAAGGCCTTAATTTACCCCTGTTACACTTGTGTTGAAATTGTAGAAGACCTCACACACATAAGTGAACAGGGTTCATTACATTTTTTGGCACAGAATACATGTTGACTGTGTCCTGTTTCAGAGTGGTAATTTCTTCCTGATGGATATACAGCCAATGCTACAGCCATAATGATATGCAATGCTATCATTACAGGACTGACTGAGACAGACTTCTTTCTGAGACAAAGCTTTTCTGACCATCATAGAAACCAGTTAGGAATAAGAGCCTGGTTCCTAGCAAACCCTACAACATTATGGTGGATAAAACAAAGGGAAACCAACTTTTCTTTCTTACATAGCACAATGGTTAGATAGCCCCTTATGTAAGATGACACAGCATTGCACTGGTGATGGACGACAGTTGCAAGAAATGTTCTCCTTTCCCTGAAAACATCGGCCTTTATTAAAAGTGGATTTGGGCTCATACAGTGAATTGAAAGGTCTGACATACTATGGAAACAATCTGTATGCATGTGGCCTGCCTCTCAAACCAGAAGTTTTAAAAAGAGTGGTTTAAAGCATTTAACCCCTAACCTTGATGGAGTGTTGAGTGCTGAGCAGAGCCAAGATCAACACGCTGCTTGTCCCTGCATGCTGCTGTGGTTACTGCTTCCCTCCATCTGGAGACAGGCCATCGAGCTTCAGCTTTGTCCATCTTCCTCTCCAACACTTTGTCCTCTGAAGGGACTGCGGTTCAGATTTATCTGTCCAGGGTCGAGATCCCTCTGTCTTTCGAATACTTTCTGCTCACTCAAAACACCAGAGGCCAAATTCTCATCTCCTCCATGACCATGCAGTTGAAACAGCGTTGCTCTGAACCCGCAGGACCACCTTGCCACCAGACATGACTCCAGCTCACAAACCTTTCCCCCCACGCGTGGTCACAACTGATCAGACCGGCGAGGTGGGATGTGTGGGGCTGAACCCACTGCTTTGTCTTGCCTGAGCCCAGGGGCAACACCTTAGCAACACTCCCTTCTCCTCTTTTCCTTTCCCCTTTCTCACAGTATTCCCAGCCCTGGAAGTGTGTCCAGTTCTCCAAGCATGAAAGTTGAAGGGGTTGATCTGCTGTTCATCCTGCAGGCTCCAATACATGTGTATTTTGGGGCACCCCTGAAGGCAAAATGACATCTGCATGCTCAACGTTATAGAACGAGAGCACAATGCTTTAAAGCCTCTCAGAAAATCTACAGGACAGTTAATATGATTTAAGCCTATATTTAAATTTTATGAGACTCATTTTCAAGGCTAATAACCCAGTTTACTGTGCACAATATCAAATGCAAATTTTATTACTGACTTGGTAAAAACCAAGACGATATTCATTAGCATATCTCAGCGCATCACCCTTTTTAGCCAAAAGGTGCACCAGGAGTAACAGTGGGAGTTTTTATATGTGCTGTAAATTACAGTTACTATCTCATTAGATAAACACATTTAAAATCAGGTTATCATTCACTTATATATCAGAAAGTTGTTTGTTCAATTGCAGCTAGTCTCATATTACAACATATGGTGCATGAAATTCTTAGACTAATAAAATTCCAAGGTACAGGGAGCTGGTGTCTTGGAAAAAACTGTTTCTGCTCAATGAATGGCTCGATATAATCTGTAATTGCTTTGAAACAATTATGCAGCAGGCTGTTTTGTACTTAATAGTATTTACATCCTTGGGTTTATTAGCAACAAAATCTAAGTGGAACTTGTGAAAGAGAAATTAATTTTTCCACTAAAAGATGTAAACTTTTAAGTTAAAGATCCAGCAGATTGTGGAAATCTGAAATATATGCAACAGTCTCTAATTTAACTTATTTCTCATTGAAATGTTTCGTTATTCTTTTAGGTACCTGTGGTAGATTATCTTGCCTGCACCCAGGTAATTCCTTATCCAAGTTCCCCTGGACTTTCACCACTCTGGGCAAGTTTAGGTTTTTGCTCAATGCATGCACTCTGACTTTGCCGTCTCCTGGAAATACTACGCAACTAATGTCCACGTATATTATTTAAAGTCAAATTGAAAATTCCCGCACCTGTGAACTTTTGCCTACTAAGTTGAAGTGGGGTGACTGGAATGGGTGAGTGAGTTCAGTCAGCATTTTGTACTACTTCATACACTGGCAATTAAATAAGCATCTAGGTACACAGTGACACGAAGAGAGGCACGCTTTGTACAGAGCAACTGTTACACAGATACATAGCAGCTTTGGATCAGACTTTCCTGCGGTATGAACTGCTGGAGCTCCAGCCACTTCAGGACAACTCAGCCAGTTTGCACCAGCATTGGGTTATACCTGACTGAAGTACTTCATTTCACCTGCCATACTGAGCATATCCACATATGCTCTTTCTGGCTTCATGCTACACACTGATAATATACAAATCATCATATACGAACCTAATGTGAAATGTGTTATGTCAGCATTCAGCTAGGAGTGAGGAACTGCACACTACTGCTTCATTGCATAGCTCCTACTGGGCTCAAATATGTGAGATAGCTTAAGGACAGTTACATATTTGGGGGTTAAGATAGTTTTCTTGCCTTTTGTTTTTAAATATAAAGAAGAGAAAATGCTGATTTTCCTTGTTGTGTTTGTGACGTCTTGGGTTTGCCTACATTGTGAGCTGTCTCCCCCATTAAAGGAAGGGAGTTGAGTATTTTACACAGACAACCTTTCTCCTGCCAGCTAACTCTGCATGCCAGCGGCAGCAACACTGGAGCCCAAGTTGTAAGGAAGGCCCTGGTGTAACAGTTGTTCTCGTCCTGCTCAATACTTCCGACTTCAGGAGGACTCCAACCACACAGCATTACCACCTTTCGGTTTTCCTTGTAACATGTTCTAACGTGTTCTTAAATATTGTAACTAAAATCCCTGCCTTTGAGTTCAGCTTTGTTTATCTGTCTCTTGTGCTGTAACTTCAGTAATTTTCCCGTTGCTCTAATCTGCGAGGAACTGCAGTGAATTCATTGCCAAAGCCCTTACCATCTCACACTCACCGTGCCAGCTGTACCCTGGGACGATTAGTGTATATGAAATGTTTGTTATTACCATCATCTAGCAGGGTTTGTCAGAGTAACAACATGATAAAACTTTAAGAAAATCCTCACCCTTTCTACAAGGGGATATCTCTCATTGCTGCTTTCAAAGGATCTGCCACAAGGGGCTATTATAAGAACAAGCTCATGCAAAGCCTTCACAGCCTTCCTGACTAGTCCTGATAAGAACTGTGTAAGTTGTTAATAAGTACACCCTTCTGACTGCAAAAAACAATTTTAAATTTTGCAACAATAAGAAGCAGGTGTAACCTGATTTCATCCCTGCCACTCCAAGGTACACGGAATAAAACCACAAATTACATTGTGGAGCAATGCTAAAAAACCCCACCAGGCTGTATGTGGAAACTAAATTCCAGAACATGGCAAATGCAATCTGTTTCCACTCAACTCACTAACAATTCTCCTACAAGGTGGCTTTCCCCAGCCAGGGCTGGGACCCCTTCCTAGCTCCCCCCTGCCTACCTCTGTGATTTAGAGTGGAGTCTGGGCTACTACAGCATTTTCTAATGAAGGAGAGGCCAAACCTAGCTGCTAGCTGTGCCTTGGGCATTTCAAGCACGTTTGGACTTCTCAGAGGCTGCCTTCAAGCTACTTCCAACATGCAAGTTTTCTTACATTCCTGTAGAGCAGCAGCACCTTTTTTTCATTGTATTCACACAGCACCTAGCAAAATGAGTGCCATCTCTGACAAGGTTTCCCAGGTCCTCCTGCAAAGTAAATAATGTTAATAGTATTGGATGTATTTAGTCCCTGGCACAAGTGATTTGTTGAATGGGATTAATATATTTGCCATTTAATAGCATCTACAAATGAGTATCAATAGGCTGGAAACAGGTCCCTGCTCTACAGGATATATGAATATGGTTTTGTCGATCAGTCACCATCTAAACAGGCTGCCTTTTCCAGATGAATTTTGCCTAAATTTTTTTCAGTAAATATTATCTCATCAAGCTATGCCTGCACATACTGATGATGAGAGAAGTGAGGTTTAGGGAACGCTTCCATTAAAAGAAGATACCTTGGGCAATATAGCCAAGCAAACATTAGCCAGGATGGATGCAGCCACAGTGAGGCGGGGGAAAGGTTCACAGCCATGAGAACTGGGTGTAGCACACTGGGCTGTGCTAATGGAGGCTAAAAATCCCTGATTATTTGTGCTAATAATGGAAGTAGCCAGATATTGGAAGAACCTTCATGGATAGTTTCTCTGGCAATCCTAAATATCAGTTCCACTCTTTCAGCCTTTTTGACTTGGTATTTTGAAAAGTTCTTGCAAAATAATAATAATAATTAAAAAATGCAGACACTTTCCAGATGCTGTACCCATGTTTGGTACCCTCGGTCAATTCGGGCCAGGAGCAAGCCTTCTCAGACGGACCCAGGATGGCACTTTGACTCAGGTGGGCTGTTAACAGCTCACAAGTCCATGCACCCTCCCAGCTGCCCACAGGTCGTCACCCCACCAGCTCAGCAGACCTCTTGCCCTGCTCCTGTGCCCAGCAGCCCAATGGCAGTCACAAATCCTGGACCAACCCTCAGGACCTGCCAGATACTCCACACTTCCCGGCGGATCAGTTCGCAGGAGGAAAGGAGCTGTTTTGAAACCAGGAGCTGTGGTTTTACCTATACAGGGAGGAGAAGGAGGTCATCACCCACGGCGCAGCGATGCTGCTGGGTTGCCTGCAGGCTGGCCCACTTCCACTACTGNGGGGGGGGGGGGGGGGCTGGCTTTGTTTGTTTGTTTTAATAACAGCTGCTTAAATAAAGTCATAGCAGGTGGAGCTGAGCCTGGCTAAACTACTAACTCCGGCAACTTCTCGCCTTTCTTCCCAAACCCGCAAAAAATAACACTAAACCAAGCAGTGCCATCTATTGACTGCATGGGCTTATGGCCTCGCTAACAGGCACAGCGCACGCGTGGGCAGGTGGTCTCTGCTCGCAGGGTGCCCTTGCCCCTGATGCAAGCCAGAGCCCTGGTCCTCCCCAGGTGGGATGCGGGAGCAGTTCTCCTCCGCCTTCCCACCCGGCCCTCCGCAGTCCTTTTCCTCTCACATTTCTTCCCTGCCATCCATCACCACCCTGCCTCTCTGTCACTCTGCCACCATGGCTGTCACCCGGTTGTGACTAAGGTAGAGAAAAATGAGCTGTTTAAGCGCAGCGGACCACAGGACGCTCAGGAACATGAGACAAATTAACAAAGTGCAAGAAATTAGAGTGCATAAATCTAAGGGCATTAAATCATTGTGCGGCTGTGCTTGTTCAGAAGTAAAGCAATCCGAGGGCTGCAGTTAAGCCTTTCTCAGCTGGCCCTGCTTTCCTACTGGATGCTTCAGCCTCTACACCTTCATCCCACCTTATGGTTAGCTCACCTCACTGTGCCTTAGTGTCTTCCTTCAGAAAAACCTTACCTTAACCTTTTCCTCTTCATCCCACTTTACACGTGATGTTAGTGGGAACTGTGGGAATTTACCTGAGCAAAAACTCTGTCTTCACATGATTTTTGTCACTTTTCCCCAGCTAGTTATCTCATCCATAATCCTAAGGATAAATTGTTTTTCCTCCACTCTGGAGGAGGGAAGTCAACAACACTGACTCCAGATACATTAATTAATCCAGAGACATAAAAAAATGGATTAAAAACATAATAAAGTTTGTTGGCTTGCAATGAAGTTATCCTTCTTGTCTGTAGTTAAAATCCTGCAGTAACTTTGTGAACATAATTATATTATACCCCAAACATAACATTACAGAAAACCTAGTGCAGGTAAAAGGAAACAGGAAAACATTACTGATGTGATTTTGTAGCTAAAAGCTCCATTTTTGCATGGATAAAAATAACCACCAACCTGTCTCCTTCATCCCCAACACATACAGATTGGGTGATACCACCAAATCAGATACTCATAACAGTGTGCCCCAAATTACCAGGATATTAAAGTTATGGATTAGTTTTTCAGAAAAACATAGAGATATGAAAGATGAACAGATCCAAATTTGATCAAGATGCGCACATAAACTATCAAACTGGGTAAGATTACTGGATACTATGACCCACTATCCGCTCTTACACAACAACAGCAAAGAAACCCCCTGGAGAAACGTTTAAAGGAATAACCTACTCATTATTTTGCAGTTGCAGTGATTTAGAAGTTAGTTTATGTTTTGAATTAGAAACTCATGATCATTTCGATTTTTGTCATTGTAACCCATGATATTCTTCTTATTTGTATCATTATTCTGGCAGGCTCTTAGGCAGCGTCCAGAGATAATGAAATCCACATGAAGTCATGCATGTCCCACACCATTCTAGGAGAACTTAGCTGTTTGGTTAGTGCTAAATTTGCCATCTTTCTTTCCATTACAGAAAGAGGTGTTACCAACCTAGTCTCATTACAGCTTTCTTCATATTTGCTATTTGCTTATTCTTAAACCAAAACATATTATTTATTATCTCTGGGATCTGGAAAGCCCCAGACTTTTTGATCTTCCTTCCTAAGTTTTCTTTCAGACTTTTGCTATTCTCAGGGTGGCAGCATGGGTAATGGTGTAACACTCTAGTAACCCTTAATAAAAATTAACTGACCTGAGAAAACACACTGATTTATGTTCAATCTCTTTTTGAAATAGCCACCTTCCTTGCTGTCTTTGAAATAGAAGGAGCTGGTAATCACAGTCTAGTCCACATTTGTGGTCCTCAAAAAAGCACAACACACTTTTGGTATGACTATGTGCCAGCATAGTAGTTCAGGCACTGGAATGACAGATGTTTTTAGTCAGCACTGACATTGTTTTGTGATAACGCCTAAAGTTATATTGCTCATAATTCAAATAGGAAATAGTTCATTTGGCTTGAGGCACTGAAATTGTCTCAGGTCTGATGTGTCTAACGCATTTCACCTGTATATCTTTCTGTTATTCAAGACCATGGAAACATTTTCTCTGCAACCACTGTCATGGAAGTTAACTCTCCCCATGCCTGACGTTTTACAGATCAAGGAAAGAAGAGTAGCTTCATGCACACTTGAGAAAAGCAAGCAAAACTGTGATGTTATGACTTCTACCGGTTGCTCAAAATGCAAGAATGAAAAATACAAAGCAATACTAACTGAAGATGCAGGTGTACTGTATCTTGGTAGAAATGGGATTTGTATGTATATTAAGTTTTATTACATGAAGATTATAAAAATGAGCAATCTCCCCTTTTTCTAGTGCTGCACATCATCTTGTGACCTGTGACTTGCAATTGCTGTGGCAGTGAGTTCCAAAGTACTGTTTGGAAATTATTTAATTTAATTTCTAGTTGTCTTTCAAGGTAGTTTAAAGCAAAGAAAAGAGGCGATCTCGTGTGACAACTTCTGATAATTTCCATGCCACTTCGAGAGCTTTTAACATTAGCAAAGTCTTCAGGAAACCTGATCTGTTGTGGCCCTAGGTTTGTGGCTTGAGTATTTTTTTTAAAACTGAGGATACCTCTTGCACCTTGTAGGTAACATTTTTTGACTGCACAAACAGTGTGGAAAACTTTGTGAAAAACTTTCAGTTACATTCATGAAGGTATCTGTCTGACACCAAATAACCCATAAGTTTGATCATTCCACTGTCCACTTCTGTTTAGACTCAGGTAAAAGACGATTTTTTCCTTGAAGATTCAGGCATGGCAGCTCACCATTTCTCTCCTCTAGGTATTCAAGTCCTAACGCAAAAGTTTCACAGAGGTTAGCAAGCAGCTGAGGGAGCCCAGGAGCGGGACAGCATTCTTGTCTTCTTTTGGGGCTCAGGGTTTCTATTACCATTTTGTAACAGGAGATATTAATGTCAGAGCTTTATTTTTGTTGTCATCCTTAAAGACATCTCTAAGGTAGTGCTGTCTGGGATTCCTTCGTTAGTACTGTTAGATACTTCCATTACTGTAAACAAGTACCAACCATCCTCTCGGATCCCTTACTGTTATAATCAATGAAGCCAACACAATCATTTGCTTGTACCAACACACGGATGACAGCAAGCAGAAGGCTTCCCATCAGTGCCATGACCTGGGTGCCACTAAGCATTTGTACCGAACACCAAATATCGCCAAGTTCTTCCAGCTGCATTCAGGATCAG
The DNA here is from genome assembly GCA_013401275.1 of Pandion haliaetus. Lineage (NCBI taxonomy): Eukaryota > Metazoa > Chordata > Aves > Accipitriformes > Pandionidae > Pandion > Pandion haliaetus. The sequence goes on along the minus strand of VYZV01007251.1, from coordinate 217,141 downwards.
AAATTAGATACGTGTAATTGCTCCCAGGCTTCACGACTTTACACTTGCCATTGTGGGAATGCTGAGTTGATAACCGGTAGTGAGTGCTGTCCCATGCCATATTGTCAGTTATCCCTCTTACAAGGAGCTGGACACTGGGTGATAACAACTAAGAAAGATGCAGAGGCATCATCTTGACTCAGGTGAAGACTAGGTTAGGCATTTGCCAAGTAGGAAGTTGTCTGGGTGAGCGGCTGGAAGGAAGCAGCATGGTCAAGGCCTCCCAAGGACAAAGTGACTAACCTGCCTGAGGCCCTTTTCCCCATCCGTAGGAGCTGCAGTGCCTCTCAGAAGGGCTCTTCCTCACAGGAATGAAAAGGACGACGTGGAAATTACTACTCGGATGACTTACTCATCTTCCTAGCACAGCCTCTCACCTGTCCTATGACGGGCTGCATTTCTGTATGGCCTGCCATATTTTAAAAACATTAAGATTACAAGGGCTTTCTCACTCCTTTTATGTCACTCCTTCAAAGCCAGACAGAGTCACTGCCAGGAAGTGTTCCCTTTCCTTTGATCAGCTCCATCATGCTGTAGAGAGAAACGGACACTTTCAGGAAATATATTTGCCACCTTGCTGAAAAAAACAATTTTAAAAAGTCCAAAAAAGCCCAAAGTTCAAGGGCTTCTGATTTATACCTGTCAAGTTGTTATTCTCAAACCACCAGCCATGCAGGATTTTTATTTTGGTGCATCCTGTATAAACTTACTGCGTGACACCATGTTTTGCTTCTGAGGACTGGAATTAGCCTCCCATGCTGGGTTCAGAAGTGTTTTAGCTCTCTTTGGGGTCTGAGGTTTAAAGCAAGACAGCTTTTGTTGACTGTTTCCAGCTTAGCAAAGGACTTGTTTGATGGTTAAAATCCATGTCCATATACAGTTCCCAACAGTATCTCTCTGTCTGTCTATCTCTATCTCTCTACCTGTGTATCCCTCCATCCAGCTATCTACCCACCTATCCAGCTGTTTATTTCAGCTCTTGTCTTCAATATTTTTTTCACCGAAATAGGCAGGGAGAGGGCAGGGAAAGCTTGGTGATTAAGCAACGAGACAGATCTCTGAGGCGTAATGGCAGGGGTGAGGGGAGTCTTCTCCTCTGTGCGAGGGAAAGGACCTTAAGGAGAGGTTATGGGAAATCAGAGCTAGTGCTGAAACAATTTCTTCCACACAAACTGTTCTGCTTTCTGTAGTTCCTAGGGGTCATTCACACTTGGTGGAAGGCCCCTGTGCTGTTGGAAGGATTGTATTTGCCCCAGCAAACCTACTTCCCTTCCCCTTCACCCCGCCCCACAAGCTTGCCAGTTTATGGATCCCTGCCAGGGAATCCCCACGCTGGTTTTGCTTCCCAGAAGCCCCCTGCCAAGGGATTTTCCACAGGAAGGGCAACCAGGTCAGAATTTTTTCTTTGTAAAATTGATCTTTATTAACTTTGGCCACAACATATACTGATGGAATTTCTGATCACCTAAAAACCCCTTTAAATAAACAACAGGATCCATTTTTCCTGGTCTCCTATTTCCTTCTCCAAATAAAAGTACTGCAGTAGCAGCTCTAACCAAGGGCATAAAAGATCAAGGAAAAAAACCATAAAAAACAAGCTTTATTTGACTCTCTAAGACAGTGAACAGCAAGAAAGTGACTTCAAGCTTCGAATTACTTTACTTTGGCACTTCAAAGAGCAGTCAGAGATGGTTTTTCCTTTTAATTTTACAAGCTGCTTTTAAAAACAGGTTAAAATTCCCAGCTCTTCTCTTGCTAGCACGTTTCTGAGGCAGACATCCTCCTGCTTCAGGATCAGCCCCTCTCACAGCTCTCTGACCACGCTTGAAACCATGCAAATTCTGCACGTGAAGAACACACTCAGCTACAAAGGCCTCTGCCAGCTCCGCAGCAGACTTCACATGGCAATGGCAAGCAGTGAGGAGAGCGATGGCCAGCTAATGGCACGTGGAGTAAAAGCTATGTGCCCTTTGTGGCGGGTGGAGGATGGCGAGATGCAAGGACCGCAGCTGCACCCAGCACCCTGCTGCAGGGGGGAGGGCAGCGGACGCACCCACGGACGGACGGACGCCTGCAGAAAAATACAACCCACTACAACTGCAGAAGGTGTCTAATTAAGACCCCCCCCTCCCCGCAAAGCTGTCGCTAGGTAAGCAAAACTGTTTAAAACATGTTCATCGTTAAAGTGTCCCCCGACAGCAGGATGCGGCAGCAGACTCGGCGACAGAAGGGAGAAGAAGAGAGGCATATGGCCCCCAGCCCCATCCCCTGCTGACAAGCTGCCTCGCCGCAAGCCCCCTTTTCACTGTCGTCCGTGCGCGCAGCAGATTGCAATGGCCCAACTTCCCCATCTGTATCCCAGGCCTGTGCCCCCGACAATGTGGCAGCCATGCAGTTTTCATCGGGGCCAGGAGCAGGGGAGGGGGAGGCTGCGGGGAGCGGAGGGGTGGGAGGAGGAGGAGGGGGAGATATTAACAACCAATAATCACAATGCTATCCATAATGCATTGTCTCCACGAGATTACATGGTATATTTCCAGTGGGGATTAGCCCATCCATCACAGCCCTTTATTGGCCCTTTTTTTGTTGTATAAAGCCCAAACACTGTCGTAAAATTCTAAACCACTTAATTGCTGCGCTGTAAAAATTTGCATATCAGAGATATGTCATTCCTTCGTTAAATGGTGCTAGGCATTTGTTACAAGGTCCTAACAATTGCGCGAGAGCACCTCGGAAAAAAGGTCACCTCTTGGCATTATGCAAAGTCCTCCGCTGAATTCTAATCTGCAGCAATTATGGGTTTAAATGTATCGCAACTTAATGGATTTTAATTTTGGGTGATTCAAACTCCCCTGGTGCACAGAATCCTTCTGTCTCATCAGACAAGGTAAGTGGTGTGATGGTGCTGGCTCAGTCCTGTTTCTGTAAGGTCTGCAAGCTCAGCTCCCAAAAGATTTCTTCATAAGCCAAACTGTGAACCTTGGTGCAAATTTTCCATGTTGGGCATATATTTACGGTGATGTCCTAATTTCTTAGATTAATGGCAAGTTCTGTAGAAACTGCTACAGCCATTGCATTGCCTCTTCAAGTATGCATCACGAAAAGCAACCTGAAGTTAGATGTTTATGCATATGTACTAACAAAAAGGATCATTATAATAATGAGCAGCTTTTATATTGTAGTTTTAAGCCACAGATCTGAAAGATGTGCTTTACAAGATTAAAAAAATATCATTGTCCTGATTCCACATGTTCAGAAACTGGCTCTGGAGAGCTGGTTTGAAGCTGGAGGCACTCTGGAGACCCTGATGGCAAGCACTGCAGTCCTAGCAGTTCCCCTCTGCTTCCTCCCACCTGCTTGCCAAGGACTGAAAGTATCAGCAGGTCTTTAACATGTGATCAGGTCTTCACTCCATACCTTCTCCATTAACTGCAGCAGGCGTTCCCCAGACACGGTTTCAATCTACATGGTAATTTTTCATTTTTGTCCATATTTTAAGAGTATGTTTAATCCAGACCATTTCAACTCCATGTAGCACAATGTCACAAGAAGTTGCACAATGAAAGAGCCGCAGGTCAGATATTTTTCTCACAGAACAGAGCCTAGAAGCTGGATCTTCTTCCTGTGTAATAGCAGGGAGCACTGTTTCTCTCCTTCTCGGGAAACTATAAACCAAGGTGACTGGAGCAGCCTAAGGGGATTTTTCAAGTCCCATACAGATATGGGTGCCAAAGCCTTTGTTTCAGGACCTGGGGACATCCCTGGTATAACAGAATAGCCATTTGCAAGCCCTGGTATAAAAAATAGGAGAGAACAAGGAGAAATTCTGGGCTGTGTATACATGGCACCTTGGTTTGAGCTGGCATGTGCTGAGGCAGCATGAGCTACTTTGAAGACTGGTTACAGGAGGTGTCCATCATAGTGAGGATCCAAAGCAATTTAAATCTCTTTTAATTATCCATTCTGTTCTTCTTTTCCCCAACTCTCTCCCCACCCACAATTATCCATGCCTCTACATGGAACACAAACTTACCTGCCCCTAGACATCTGAGGCATCCTCATTGCCTATCCTACAAATGCGGTCAGATTCAGCCTATGTACATGCTTTAGGACTTTTGGGGTAAGTGAGACACATCCTCCTCCAAGGGACTGCCGCGCTCGCTTTCCTTAATGACTGAAAATTCCTCCCAGAAGGAAAGAAGCACCTCCAAGAAGCACTGTGGTGGTGTTAGCATTGATACATCTAACACCTGAGAGGGACAGCGGCAAGTAGGTCCTGCAGGCGTGCTCCAAACACGCCAAAAGGTAAAATGTACTTTTAAGCTTTTGAAGGCTTACCAGTTTCTTCTAAGAGTTGAAACCCAGTCTCTTTTTCCAAGTGAGACAGAGGTAGGTGGGAGGGGAGGAGATGGCCACCAAGGAATTCCAGCTCGAGGTCAGTGTAAGAACCTGCTTAAGTTACATTAGCATTTTGAGCCTTCCTCAATGCGCACAGCTAGCCCTGCCCTCTGACCAAAATTAATGTCTTATGAGTATTATTCCCCCAAAAGCAAGTGGATGAAGAAGAGTGTGTCACATAACCTGAACCTACTGCAGAAACTCACATGCCTTCCTTGGCAGCAAGCAAGAGGCATTTCAGTAAGCCATTTATGTTTTATGGTATCTATTTTACATGTTCATTTCCCAGACATTTTTCTTTCTACTGATAAGTACATTTTTCAGTTGTGTACCTCTTACCAGTGCTGTAAGCACTCGTATTTAAAATCAGCCTTACATTGTATTTAATCATCACACTATGGTAGTTTTATTATTTTTACATTTTAATCTGGCAGGTGGTTTATTAACCAGAAAGAATTCTAACAAGCAACCCAAATGTTCTAACGCAATAAATACATCATATCTTTGTTTTCCTTTTTAATTAACAACTAACATCAATGCAAACTTCTTGTCCTACATGTGAACGCACAGTCGATTCACTTCTATGTGAGCTCTTGATTAAGTAGGCCTCCTACAAAGTAGCCCCACATACCTTTCCTGAAAGAGATTTCAAGCCCCTGCCCTCCTACTGATGAAACCCTCTCCTTCTGTGGCACTGATGCAACTGCTGGTATGGCTGCAGATCTACAAAATCATCCACACAGGAAGAAACCGTCTAAAAAAGTTAACCCAGATTATTTCAGATGTACAATTCACAGGGGTTGCCTGGAATCTCTCAAACCAGCTTATTTTGCATTCACAAGCCTGTGCCCCTGTGCCTCTTTCCCACCATCTCTGCTTTACAGGAGCAGAAGCAAAGTCTGATCCATCCAAGGTTTTCCAGCACTGCAGGGACAGAGCTGGAAATGGTTCTGGGGTCCCACACAGCAGCACCACGTGTGACCTCAAGGGCCATTTCCTTTCTTCCTCCTGCTCCACCCTACAAAAGCTTCCAGCCCTCAGGAGCAAGCTCCCAAAATCGTAGGCACAGTCTGCAGAGCTCAGAGGATACTGGAATGGGGTCTTCAAAGGTCAGTTTGCCAGCTGTCCTCCCTGAGGAGCTCATCACCCACTGACATTTATACCTGCCTTGGAAATACATTTGTTACCACAGCCCATCACACAGCCCAGCTTCTGCTTCTCTCTCTCTTTCATATTCTGCCCATACCAGACCTGGAGGAGCATTTCCACTGCCTTCAGTGAGGTTTGAGATAGGGCTAAGTAATCTCTAAGTGAAATTTATTTTACCCTTATTGAGCATTATTAATGTTTCTATTAAGACAGAACAAATTATGTAATAACGTGTCCTTTTTGCCTGCTTAATTCATTATTCAAAATTACCCCCACAATAATTTATGTGAATTATTCTGCAATTAATTTGCCATGAGTTTCTTGCAAATACCCACTGAATGGTATCTGAAGTGTCTTGATTGGTTCCAAAGGTCTGCTGTACACCTGGGAGTGGGGTCAGCCCAGATACTGGCAAATTTTAGGGAATGTCTGCATAAGAATATGGGCTATTTCCATTAAATTAGTACACAATCCCATGTGAAAACTTTTACTTTGTTTTCCAAATGTGTTTTTTTCCCTGTGGTTTAGCATAAATCTGTTTCTAACTGAATTAAGTTAAATCAATACAATCTGGGTCACATCAAAATAATTTCCATGTGCACTGTTTAACCAAATTAGTGAAAGACACAGCTTTAGTTAAGTTTGGTCAACGCTGCAAGTAAATAAAGCCCTCTGAACCAGGTTTCAGATGTGATAGTTCCATCGTGCATCATCAGCACCTGTTTCCAATGACTTTTGTCCATTTTTTTAACATGTGATGTTTTGCATCTGTCCTAAAGTCTTTTGAACTCAGTGAAAAAGTTCCCTCAACATTCATGACATCTGCATCTACTCAACTTACAGTTAAGTGTCTTATTTGATTTGGAAGGCCAGAAGTATAGCTGATAGAAATTGCCTCCACGCTACTGACTGCAGGTACAGTCTGATTTGCAGGACCTGAGGTGCAAGGTCCCAGGCGGAGCAGCACGGCTGATGGGAACGGCTGGAGAACCACTTAGTGATGCAGGATGTTCCTTCAGAGGCCTCGTATTAATTTGTGACCAGATCCATATTCATTACATTTTCATTAGTTCCTAGTAAAAGTGCCTTAATAAGCTCTTTTTAAAGAAATGAAGTAACTGTCATATTAAATGCAACTTGAATAAATCTGTGGCAACGGAAACTGGTCCTTTCTTAACTTCCTGGGACTATAAACATTAACACACTCATAAATACATTTGCATTTAGACACAAGACCCACTAAAAGCCTTTGAGGATACCATTCATCCCTTTTGCACAAACATATTCCTCTTATTATTAGCCTTGTAATTAAAAACCTTTTAACAAGGCTAATCAAAGGCTTTGCCATCATAACATTGTCATCTCTAAAGCTGCTTGCTCGATGCGTAACTATTGGAAATGAGAGTGGGTGAGTCAATCCCAGCAAGACTTCTCATCACACAGGTGAGTAAGAGTCAGTGAATTAGGAGGCAGGGAGAATACAAAACCCTGATACACGAATAGATTACAGAAAAATAAGCAGGTTATGGGCACTGGAAGAAAGCCTGTCCCATGCTGCTACCTCAGCATCAGCACTCCCCAGCAAAGCCCATTAACACTTCACGCTGCAAAGACCATCTTCTCTGCTCCCTCCCCCGGCCATTCAGTGAAAAGGTCTTAGCACAGCAACCTAGGGCATTTTCACCAACAATTAACTGCAACTGAGTTCATTAGGTAAAACAAGGGGTAAGCAGGCATGGGAATGTCACACCAGACTGGGATATGGAAAGTCAAGTTGATCCATGATCCATCGAAGCACAGGGTGAGGTAAAGGCTCACGTATTACAGCAGTCACCAAGGTGTAGAAATATAATAATAAAGTTCCACAACTGTCCTATTAACATACCAGATTTGATCTGGCTCCATTATATTTCATCAAATAGTTTACAAAGCACCCAGCATAAAACATCATCATAATTGTAATCATATATTTGGTGATTTAACGTGTACATCATAATGTACCATTAGTTACACAAATAACTAATAATTTGCTAATGACAATATTATGTTAAGTCAGTTTAGGGGCAATTAAAGTGAGTGATATTTACATATGCCTAATGAATCACAGTCGATGGCAGATTAAGAGATTCTAATGAATATTCATCCAGACATTCGCAACCAGCTTCACAGTTTATAAACTGAATTATGGTTGATTTGCCCTTTTAAAAATGAATATGTGAGTATCTTCTGCATGGGAAGAATGAACAATTGGGCCTGATTGTAAAATTTTTTTTAAGCAATGTACTGGTCAGGACACAAAACATTTTTATGCACTCTCATACCCTTGGCTTCTCAGCTCTTTTTATATCACATATCAGCATTGATGAACTATCTCCATTTTCATTCCTACCCATGACATGAAATATAGAAATTGTTTTGTGTTGAATTAAATGCAATAGAAGTTTTATGCGGCCTCACTAAGGAAATAATTACACAGGTAGCCTGCTTTCCCCAAGCAGAGCAGACAAACTCTCTACACCATATGCTAACAACATTCTGCTTTTAAAGGTAGCTTTTATGCATGTTCACTTGAGTCACTGACCAAAATATCATTCATTTAAAAGGAAGCTGCATGAGCTTCTCAAAGGATGAAAAGAGTTACTTTGACACATCCTATGCCAGAAGTTTCTACTACTATTCATATCAATAATATTGGTAGCAGTGATAGTAATAGCTAAGAGCATGAGGTACAGCTTTATGGTTTGGCTATTAGATTTCAAAGTGAACTCGGAGAAGTGTGAAGCATTTAAAGTCCATACACAGAGTTTTCCTTGGAAATCCCTGGAAGTGTTGGTGTGATTGTGAAGTAGTCCTTCTTGAGGCTGGTCCCCGTGTCCTTGCTTCAGCACCATTGCCAAGTAGCATTGCCCCTAAATTCTGGGATAGATTTGCATGATTTCAAATGTGGAAAGTTAAAAAGTGATCTTCATTGCTCTCTTCCAGCAGTTTGGAAGTGAAACCACTAAGAAACAGTCCTGCGGAGGGGGAGCTTGTTTGGTTTCTTTGAGACCAAACACTGGAACTCCACAAGCCTCCTCTAGCAAGAGACAATCTCCAGCAGGCAAAGAAACATCATTAAAGGTACTCAGTTTTACTTTGCTCAGTTTGAGGATTTTAGATTATTGATCCCAGCCTCCAAAGTGATTTGGGAGTTCAGAGAGTAAAGACATTTCTGTCAATGCCTTATGCAGAAAACTGGGAGCTATAACTCAGAGTACCGGTAGATCTACACAGTGTGGTGCAATACTTCATGGAGACCTAGCCTGAATCCTGGAAGCAGGAGAGACATACTTAGTTTTATCCAAGTTGTCCTGTGTTCAGGAAAATTCCAACTACAGCTGGGAAAAATGCTGCTGGGGTTCGATCAGAGGACACCATAATTGCAACACAGAGTTAAAGAACATGCAGCTGTAATAAGTGACTTCACCTTTCTATTTGCTCTGACCTAATCAGGTTCATAGAGTTGGCCAGAAATCCTGTTTTCTATAACATTACAAAAAGATTGCTGGCTATTGTGCTTTTTTTCAGCCACATTTGTTATCGAAAAAATGGATTTCATTTTTCAATGAAAGCTGAAAATGCAGCAACAAAACAAACATGAAGTTTAAAAAAAAATTAAAAATACAGTAAAATTATTTTTTAAATTAATATTTTTATTTAAAACATTATTCATGTTTTCACTTCATTTTTCATAACAATTACTTTTCAACAACAAGAACAAAGTTCAGTTCAGTTCTTTAGCACTTTTAAATGGCAGAGATGCTATAATTTCCTTAGTTGGCTGGTTCCTTCTCATTTTAATTTCCTTAATGCAATGTTTTATAAGAGGAGGACCAGCTAATACAGCATGAGAGGAATACTGTAAGGCCTGTACTGACTTTCAGAAGTACTTGAACTTATCATCATTATGTTGGCTTTTTCCAAGGTTTTTCTTCTTCCCTAAAACTGGTCTGTTTCTGAGGTGCTAAAATGACAACTTCAGCTATGCTACTTTCAAAATCTCTGTAACTTCACCCTAAGAAGCTATTTACTAATTGTGTTTAAAGTTTATCGACCTTCTGTACGCTAAACCTTCTACAGTCTACAGCCAACAAGAATAGAGGTTATTTTATCCTTCCCTCTGTATTTCTCTCTCCTGAAAGGAATTAAGCTGGTAATAACTTCAAAACTCCCAAAGCCTGAACTTTACTGCCATCACATTGCATTGAGATCATTGTTCTCACCTTATTATTTCAGCTTCAGTGCCTCTGCTTGCTTTACCTCTGCAAGTTTGCTTCCTCATCGTGGATACAGATACAATCCATACCACCAGTACTGCTGGCAACCATATCATTTCAGAAACTTCCATCCCTTACATTTAGCAACTCCAACCACTCTTACCTATTGCAACAATTCATGGAAGTGTCAGGAATGACTTGATCTGCCATTCAAACATTGATCTCCTGTGAGCTTAAGTGGGCTATACACCTGCTTCCAAGAGCATAAGGCTTTTAACTTCTTTGCTGTCTATTATAGAAGTTACCCATTTTTCTCTCTCACCCCCAAACCATGGGCCCTCTTCTTCAACCATTACTCTCAGAAGCATGCTCAAGGAACCAGGGGCAGGATTGGTTCCCATTTTAGGATTTATTGACATTACTATGTACTTCTGGATTGAGAATGGTCCTAAAATACATGGATCCCAGCTTTTCAAATTAAATACTTCTGTGATCTTTCTGTTGCCACACACAGTGCAGACATGTCTCTTCCTGCTAGTCAAAACCTATGTTAATATTTGAGAGAATATTGTATCTATCTCTGCACACAGGGTGAAATCTTACAGTTCGTGACAGGCACAGCCTGTAAGAAGGGCTAGCAGCACTTCTGAACTGCAACAGGATGAGGTTTTCACCCAAGTTCATTATTCCTATTGCCTGTATTACTACAGTGTTTAAAAGGCACATGCATTTCACAGGGTTACATTGTTCATGGACACTGGAGGCAGAAAAAGATGATTCCTCCCTCAGCAGATTTACTGTTTAAAACATTTTTTTGTTAGTTTGTTTAATTTCTCACACATTCAGTGGTCCAGAAAGCCTCAGGGTTTTTTCTTAAAATACAAACTGTTGTAATTATGGACCAGATTTAAAGAAGCAGAATAGCCTGGTGAATGAGCCCTGTTGTACAGCTAGGAGACCAAAAAGCAAGGGCTGCTTGTTTTACACAAGAGGGCATCTGGGGGTTTCCCTGTCTGATCTTATCCAACACCCTTCTTTTTGCCTGTAATTTGCAAAGGAGCTGCGGAGAAGCACTTAGGTATGACAGTAATGATTGCAATTTACTGTAGCCCATGATAAAATGGGGTCAGAGCAAGTTAAACACCAAACAAACAGTGTATAAAATCATCTGCCTGGTGAATAATTTTTACCTGGCTTGGAAGTGAGTGAATTCTCCTTAATTACATTGCTTACCCTGAATTTACAGAGACCTTTGTGGCTACTGACTGTGCCCTCTTCTTCATCCCACCCTCCAGAGCCTGCTGTAAGTATGGTACCTAATTAGTTTCACGTTTAGAGAATAGAACCCTGCAAGTGCACTGGTAATGCTGCTTCTGCAACTCCTGATGCAGGGAGACAAGAGAAGCAAAAGAAACTAGAAGCTGAAGAGCTCATTTGGCTTAACATCGATGCTGAAGATGAGCATTGCTTCAACAGGTGCAAGCCTACAGCCCTCCCTGTCTCCTACAGCAAATGAGAGGTCTGATATGCATTTAATGAACCTCATTCTAACCTGTGTGGAATAATCTTCCCGCTAATCTTGTGACTGGTTTCCATCCATCTAGCAACAGCGGTGCTTAAATCTCCTGTTTGCACTTTACTAGCTGCAGATTGTAAATGTTTCATGAGCCGCTGAGCTTGCAGCATTACTATTTTATTAGAACATTGAATATCTTGTGTTCATTGCTGTCTTACCAGCAAATTTTATCTAAACAAAAATTGCCTCCATACTTCTTGTGAATGACAATTTGGTAGTCTGATGGATGTTGTTGTTTCAGCTTGTTTTGCATCAACAGTTTGAAAATAGCCCCTCTGCCTTGCTGAGATGCAACGGTGCACCTGTGCTAATGCCAATAAAAATACGTTCACATCATGAGTCCATCCAATTTGGCTCCCAAAGAAGGAGCAGAGGTCCTGGCAGCCTCTGGTCCTGGTGCTAGACACACATGAAAGATTCTCACGCCCCTGAAATGCAGGAAAGGTTTTCCTAAGTTGAGTATTCCCTATAGCGTTCTCTCTTCCTTAAAATGGCACCGCAGCATTACTGAATAAATAAACTAGACTGGTTCAGAGTTTAGCCACAACTGGACTAGTGTAACATCAAGCACTGACCACCAAGACATATAACCATCCTCTTGGTGCTTTGCTCAGTTCTCAGAAATCACACGTATCCTTGGAAAGGCCTTGTGATGCAGACAAATCAGTTGAGCAATGAAAACTGCTGGGATCATTGTCTCTGGAAACTCTCTCTTGCAGACCAGGGAGCTGGAACACTCAAGAGGGAAAAGATAAGACCACAGAGAGGTTCTGGGTGCACAGCTTCTGTGCAGCCCCGCGGAGAAGTCCCACCAGCCCTGCGGCTGCTACAGGGGAGCAGAGACTGGGAGAGCCAAGCTGTTTACATGGGGAAAAGGGGGAGAGGAACAGCCCTCCCTCCTGATGGAATAAATCACGAGTTAGCTCTCTTGGTTATCCCCCCCCTGTGGATTTTGCCATGGTGAACTATGAGTAAGTACCAATTCTATTATCTGGATCTGAACTTCAACAAGGTGTGTCTTTATCCACATCTAGGCTCTGCCCCAAATAGCTGCTGAAATCCCAGACCAGCCTAGACCACTTCTGCAGTATGATGGAGGGAACAGTGTGCATCATCTGCTATTTCATTTTCTTTCACGTCTTGGATATGAGCACTGGGAATGGCTGATTTGGAGAGCTGAGTTTTCAGGATCAATGGATGTATTGGTACAAGCAGCAAGCTGTAATGTGCTCTGGCACAGCAAAGGGTACCGGACCATTCTGCCCAATGTCCTGTTCATACAACCACTCCCAAACTGTTAGAGCTCCCTGTTCTGCCCAGCGCCAACAACTCACTCACCAACATGTAGAAAAACCCTGCTCTGGTCCTGGTGTTTGCAAACAAGGGAGTACTCAAGAGTTCCATGTTGAGATTAGCTGTTAAGGGTTGTAATTTCCTCCTTCAGTTCTGGAACAAATAACTGGGATAAAAGAGCTGCATAAACTTGAAAAGAAAGCTCTACAAGGATGACACAGTCAAGTGAGTGGCATAAGCAGTAACGTACTCAACTCTCCAGCATGGCCAACACACTATCCTCTTTCTACAGCAGCCACAGGCACCTTGTGTACCACAGTTTCCCCAATCAGCCACAAACTAAGCACTCCCTTATCTCCCACTTCCCCTTGTACAAGACTGTAACAAACTTACTCATTGGCACTACAGGCACCCACCAAAGGCTTGCTGGCAGGAGCAGGGCCTGCTTTCAGGCAAACAGTTGGAAAATAGGCTATATGAGCCTCCTAACTCATATAATCAGCATGAAAGCATCTTTTTAGTACCAGCCAGTCACCCAAAAGTCACAGGTGAGGTGGATGTCCACCCCCATAGCTCAGGGGCAGGCCAGGGAGTACCAAGAGAAGCTGCTTATTGGGCTGCAAAGCAAAGCTAAGGAAACCCAGTCTTCAGGATGGTTCTTGTTCCCTTCTTTTTATGAAGGTCCTTATTCAGCATTAGGAGAAAACAAATCTGAGATTTGTTGCCTATTTCATGCAGCGGTTTCCAGTCTGGTTTTCAAGGAGAAGTTAAAATATGCATGTAAGCATTCGGGAGCTTTCTGAATGGAGTATGTCTGTGATTCACCCAGACCCACAGCGAGCACCAGGCACATGAACAATATGTTCTCTCTGGTGACTGACTTTGGAAATCCCTGGTGCATGGAGGTCCATTGCAAAGCCAGGATCGGTCTTGAGGTTTGGATGTCAGATGCCATTCACTGAAGGAAGTTGCTGTTTCCTAGGCACTTTTAGGAGGCAAACCTGCTATTTCCATCCAGGGCTAAGCACCAGTACACCCTGTGAAAGAACGTGTTTTGCTACTTTTCCAGCTACTCTTTAAATTGTTCCCAAAACCTCTGTCTTGTCAAAGAACTGGCTTGATTTGCTCCCATCTGTCACTCTTAACGTCCTTGATGCCATTATTTTGGGGGGACTGCGACTGGCCTTGCCATATTTACTGTTTCACGGTTTGGAGCCAATGGGGGTGCGATGTTTTCCTCATCAAAGAACCTGAAATTTCCTGAGGGCTCAGCAGCTCCTGCAGCAACTCTGCCACGGGCAACATTTGCCGGCCAACCCTTAAAAACCAAAGCGGATTCACCAGAGAGAAGGCTAGCACCTCCATTTAAGGCAACGTCAAGGAGCAGACTNCCCCCGCACCCCGCGGCCGCCGCCGCTACTGCAGCGCCCCCTGGCGGCGCGCCGGGGTGCTGGTTTGTTCTTGGGGTTTTGGGGTTTTTTGAGGTGTCGGAGCTGGTTGCGGCGCGATCGCACCGGTTCCGGGGGGGGCCCTGGCCAGGCTAAACTCTGCAGCCGGGGAGCCATGTGAGGGTGTAGCCTGGTTCTCATCCCTAGGTGATACTTGTATGTAACGAAAAACACGTATTTACAAAGAAAGGCCAATCTGCTTCCGTTTTTCTACTGAAGGCAAAGGGAGTCAGACCATTGCAGTGCAATAACCGTACTCCACTAAAATATTTATGTTCTGCTAAACGCAGAAGTTATATAAAACCAGAACATCCCTTTAAATCTGCTCAGAAATACCATTCTATAAATGCTTTGTTCTCCTGCAGCAGGGGAAAAACCCTTTCCACCCACTCCCCAGACAAAACCCCAGCAAAAGAAAAACTGCTAAGGGCTATTTTCAAGGAAATGCTTCCAGCTGCTGTTGTCTTTATTAAAAGAAGTAAAGAAAGAAACAAAAAAAAAAAAAAAAGGCCTTTCCAACTCCTGGGAGAATCTTCAGCTATTAAAAACCACATACCCATTTAGCTCCCAAAAGAAGTCTTTCATAATTGCAAGCAAAGCCCACAGCCGAACCAACCTCTTATTGCTTCTCCCCAGTTAGACTGCATGTGATCGCGGTAAAACTGACTTCTGAGTGTTACTTTATGGCTGAGGTTACAAAGGAGTTTGGTGAGTGTAATAACTAACTCTGCATCCCGCTAGCTGTTGGAATCCCCAGCGCTCCCTTTTCTGCACACTGAACAGGGAAGTTAGGGACATAAGAATTAAGTCCTTAGAAATTGCACAGCAAGTGAGAGACATCTAGCTGGCCAAGAGGCAAGTTCTAGGTATGCAAAGAGATATGGGGAGCTCTGTTTGCAATAGTATGCCTGAACAGAGCTATCTGACTGGAGTCATGATTTTCTAGAAAGACCTGCTGCTACTTGCTGGATGCTGGACAAGGTCATGGAGACCTATCTGATTAGAGGGACACTCTCTGCAGCAATGTCTACAGTAGGATCCAGCCAGCACATCTATTCTGGTACTCAGTGCACGCAAGCAATAGTACAACTCTTAAGTCCCCTAGAGAGAAGCAGGCAAGGTGGCAAGAAATAGAGCTCCACAGATGCTGGATCCATCTTCCACAAGATGAATGGCCTTTTACGATCAGAGTGTGCACTCGGTTTCTTGGATTACAGTGGTAAAACACAAGATAATCTGATTAACAGCATGTAATTTTCTGGATGAATCCCTGCAGTTCTTGGCCGGTCTGGGAGCCCTGGTGAGAAGGGTAAAGTCCTCACTTTCAGCGGTTGCTTGTCCTCTTCCATAAATCCCCATGCCACTAGCACCAAGGGAGCAGGGGCTCAGCAGACATGGTACCTTTACAACTGCCTAGATCAGATCATTAGAGAAACCTGGAGACAAGCGCAGTTGCTCCTTTTTGTCGCTCTCCCTGAGTGACATGGGCTGGGACTCACTTTGAGACGGTACCACCTAGACTAAGAATGCAACCCCCACTTACTCAGAAACAATAACTACAGCTCTCAGGACTGAATTTGTGGTATGCCCATGGTGTGAAGTGGTGATCCAGATGTATCTTTCTCCTCCCCCACTTGCCCTCACGTGTCTTTCTCCTTGAGTCTCATTCAAGCCACCATCTTGCTTAAACATAAGTTCATGCACCCTTGCCCCTTGCAGGCCAACCCCTCTGAGACCATTACCTTGCCACACACCCAGGCTCCTGGGGGCTCAGCGGGATCCCCACATGCTGCTGCTCCATGGCAACTCAGTGAGTAGCAGATCTGTTGGATCCAGCTGGGGAGCAGCCTGCTGTAGAACAATTAGGTAAAAGACAGGGATGTCAAATTACCCCTGCCCTTCAGGGATTTCCAGGCTTCAGGAAAGCACCTGAACAGGCAATATGTCGGTGTGCTCAACACACATAGCAGGTGAGAAAGAAACTAGAAGGATGTTGTCCACTACCCAGGCTGGTTTCTCCCTGCTCATTGCTAGATGCTCGACCTTCTGAAGCCGAGCTACTGTAGAGACGCACAGCTCACCAGGGTTGGTGCTGGGGACTGACCGCCCTTCCCAGGCTTAGAGCATTTTCCTTCACTCAGGATGCATCAACCACTCGCCCTCGCCTGGGAACTTCCCTGTTTGCCGCAGGAGGATGGGTGGATGCAGGGTGCTGTGGTTCCTGAGGCTGCCCAAAGCAGCCTGCCTGTCACCTCTGCCTCTGGAGATGCATCAGATAGCACGGCATGCACAGTGCTGTTTTCTCCAAAGCCCCAAGATATTCCCTGCCATAACTGCTGGAGACTGAGGTGAGACACAAGCAGGAACAGCTGCTGGCTGCTCTGGAGGCATGGGTCTGCTGTCTGAGTGAGGATTGGCTGAGAGGGACACGTTTCCTGGGGAGGCCCAGTGACAAGCTCTGTGTGTGCATGTGTATGTGTGTGCACGCTCCATCTCCCTCTCTTCCCAACACCTTCTTCCCCAGGAGCTGCTGCGGTGGTTGTACACTGCCTCTCTCACTCCGTGCTGTGAGATCCGGCAGCCGAACCGAACCTCTAGCCCTGGCTCCCTTGGACAAGTTGGTGGATATGCCACCTCAGCGGCTGGGGCTTGCTGGGCTCCCCTGTGTCCCTCTTTCATATGGGGGTGGTTGACCTGAAAGCAGCAAGAAGAGTGTCAGCAACAGACCTCAGCTGTGGCCCCGCACTGCCTGAAATGCTTTGTCCGCCTCCAGCTTTGCACATATGCAGGACCCAAGTAACCCAGCCCCGTGGCACCAGTCTCCTTGTCCCAGGACCTCTCTGTGAGAAGGAGAGCCTGCGTGACAGCGTGGGCTAGCACTGAAGTTGGCAGGCAAAGCATTTTTGTGCAGGTGCGCTTGCCTGGCAGGGCTTCAGGGCTGCTGGGATGTTGCTGGACTTTGCACGAGGGAGCAAGAGCACTAGGAGCAATCGTGAGCCAGATCATGTCCAACAGCCATCACTGATAACTCACAGGGATGTGCTGCTTTCTGGTTTTCTGTGCCAAGGAGGAAGGGCCTCTCTGGGAGAGGTCTGGAGGAGGAGAACGGTGCTGGGGGAGATCATTTGTGAGGAAGCTGTGACCATAAGGGCACCCACAGGCACATAGCCTAAACTCATGGCAGACTGGAGCAGAGCCCAGGGAGCGGGTGAAGTCCTCAACAGGCTTGAGCGGAGGAGGCAAAGGCCTTCACTGAAGTACCCAGCTGAGGGAATGGGCACAGCAGCTCCTTTCCCACCTGGCAGCCCTCAGCATATCCACCCTGCCCCATACCCACCTGCTCACAGTGTAGTTCTGCCATGTGGCTTTGAGGGAGTCAAGACCAGACTGCAGAGTAGCCTTGGCCAGCTTGCTGTGCTCAGGTGCTCCAGACTCCTCTCTCAGGGCTTCCTGGATTCTGTGCTAGTGATTTAAGGCTTGTGTGGGCTGTGTAAGGAGGAGATGGCCATGGTATGGTACCCTACTGCATGCAGCAGCAGCTCTTCCCCCAGCAACCCTCACACCAGTGACATCTCCCCATCCCTGCAGCTTGTCCACAGTTGTCAGAGTGATGCCTTCCAGGTGGTGCAATAAGACAGTCAGACAGAGCCACCGGGAACAGCCAGCACTAGGAGTGCACAAGGTCGGAGCAAGTTGCCAGCAGCCTGCTGCACTTTACTGCAGACACAGAGCAGCCTCGGCAGTGTGGGTATCAAACTGACCACTCTGCAGATCCCCAAATTGCTGAGATATTACTGGTAATTGGGCTCTAGCAGCTGCTCATCAACAGCTCCTTGTCATCAAGGCAGCCCGGAACAGGGACGTGGTGCTTGGTGGGGTCAAGGGACCCTACCTTGTCTCACTGAGCTCCGCTCTGTAGCAGATCCCTGAGTAACCTGTGCATGGGACAGGGTTAAATCCCAGGGCCACCTAGGCTCTTCAGTGTTCCCCAAGAGCCCAGGCAAACTGCAGAGTCTCTGCCAGGACAGGAGCTCAGCTGCCTGTGGGCAGTTTGTGGAGACAAGGGACAGAGGCACACAGCGCAGAAAAATAACAGCGCCTTTTCTGTGATCCCTGTTGCAGGTGGGCCTGGGTTTCTAGAGATGCCTACTGCATTTCTGTCGAAAAAGATCTTAACATTTACCTGCTTCTGGAAGCAGGTCCTCTGGGTGGTCCATAGGTTTCTCTGGTAGCTGTAGTGATGGCTGCTACCAGCCAGAAGACACAGTTAAAGGAACTAGCCTAAGGTTTTTCCAGAGATGGAAACTTTGTGATCTTGCAAGGGCTCAGGTTCAAGCTAGTTTTCCAGGCAGGCTGGGAGTAATCAGGAAATTTCATGTGTGCCATAGCAAAAGCTTCTGTGGTGATAGAGTTTATTGATTACTCTTTGCTCTGATGGCAGTTTGGTGCCTACAGAGTCATAGTGTAGGATATTATTTGGCCTAAATGTTATTAATACAAAAGACCCTATTTTCCAGCCTTCCAGTTTCTGGCAGCTTCCCTCATTTTTTTTTTCCTCGTATAATCTAATCTCTATGAATCACCCAAGTGATTTGCCAGTTTTTTCTGAAGATAAACAGACTGGGGGCACTTTGGTGTTTGCAGCGCAGTAATGTGACAATCCACGCTTCCTCTTGCCAACGTTTCCACTCAGTGAAAGCTTTGTCTTGTATGTGCACCCATTCAGTATGTTACAGGGTAAATAAAATTTATTGGTCAGTCACAGGATGTGGGAGAACAGTTTTTACAATGTACAGCATGAGCTCAGGTAGGAATACACACTGTACTGCCAAAGTGTACATACAGTCTGGTTCAATACTGTGTAAACTTTGTGGAGAGTTGTGTGTCCTAAGACTTACCAGTGACTGGAGGGAGCTTTGTTTTTCCCACCAAGCAGGCAATGCTAGCGTTCCCCGGCCATGTGATGTCCATGCAGAAGTTTCAAACATCGGTCCTTACCAGAGATTGCAGGCAGATGCGACTCAGGCTTGCTGCCTCTGCAAACTGAGGTATTCCCAGGGAAGGTCGGAGAGGTGCCAGGCAGCCTCGTGGGCTGCTGAGAGAAGTAGAAGAAGGAGGAAATCACTTGCTATAAGACAGGCTTCAATATGCGTAAGATTTGGGATGTACTGTGAAAGGAGTCACTTTCTTCACACGAGTACGTGTTCAACATGGAACGCTCTTTGAGAGATGTGGTTTTTTCCCAGTATGTGATATATCCCACTTGTCATAGCCTGTCTTATAGCAGGGACAGCAATACCTACTTCTGTCCCTGTGGACTGCAAAAGGATTTTGGCAGCTACCTCAGCAGAGGCACTTCTCGGTGCTAGAAGGAGCCGGAGGGGATGTCAGCCGAAGTTCGTCACCACTTCATGGTAAAAAAGAAGTGGACGGGTTAACGCCACGGTATTTGCTATATGAGCACAAGTGACGCACTGCCTGCCTGAATTAGTGGCTAAACTCCTAATTAGTTGCCTCTTTCACCCCGTGCTGCGCCTTCGTCGCGATGACGTTGCCCTGCTGCCGTCACGCCTCTCCCGCAGCAGCGGTCGCGGACCCGTCCCCAGCTGCAGTACTGAGCTCTGGCGCGGCAGGGCAGCACATGTCACGACAGCACTCGGCCGGGGCCGGCCGGGAAGCAGCTTCTGTCGGGACAGGAGCGCTGCGGCGAGGGACAGCCGGAGGGGCGGCAAGAGCCGCTGTCCTGCCGCGGGTGTCCGTGGGTCCCGGCAAGCCCCATCGTGCGGGGGGGTTTCCCTGGCACGGATCAGAAAAAGCACGAGGCGAACGGTTGCGCTACTTTTATCGCTAAAAGAAGCCACGTGGCCAAGGCCCCCATTCGTCTTAGCCACGCAATAATGATTTTTATCACCTGCTAGCACGAGCGTTGCTGCGGTCCGGTGCTCAACGGGCACCGGGGAGCTGCGCGGGAGAATGAAGCAAAGCTTGGCATTAGCTGGGCTACAGGAATTCGGCCATATGGCAACAGAGAGATATGGGTATTTGCTGGGGTTTTGTATCATTTGGGGGAAAAGCAGGTGTTCCAGAGGGTTTGTGGACGTTGGTTTTCTTTCTTAGGGGTTTTTTTTTTTTGGTGAGATGTTGCAAGCAAGAAATTCCTCCCTGCTCCGCCTCTCTCTTCCCCTCTCGCTCGGCTGCTGGCATTCCTCCCTGTCGCACGCAGCAAGAGCCAGGCCTGAGGCTGGTGCCCACAGCCAGTGGCTGCCCCATGCCGGCACTGGTACGGTGCCCGGCAAACCCAGGACAGCCCAGGTAGGGCACGCCGCCCCATCCCCATCGGTCAGCCCGCCCCTGCTGCGGCGGCTGCCCGGCCGGCACACGGCCACCGCCAACCCTCCTTGGGCAGGAAACCTGTGGGACAAAGGTAACATGTTTTAAATAACTTGAACCCGTGGTGGATTGCTGCTCTGCGTTGTTTGGCCAAGGTATTTGTAATCTGGCCCAGCCCCGCTCTCCCACACCCACGCACCCACAGGGAGCGCCTGCCCGGGGCGGCAGGTCCCTCCTCGCCCTCTCCCACCAGCAGCCCAGCCATCCGCCAAGAAAAGCGACCCGTTGCACTTCTGAAAAAGTTCTGGTGAACATGAATTTTCTGCCATTTTTTTTTTCCCACCAAAAAAACCCTGGTTCTGACAAGGTTGAGTATTTCCTAGAGGCCTTCTGAGCTGGGTTTTGACCGGCGTGTCTTGTATTCCAGGGCACAGAATTTTACTGCCTCAGAAACCACATTTCTCTCTCAGTTCTCCATTAGGCTAATTAATGCGACATTACTAGAATTCTGGATTTAATTACAGCTATTTACAAGTATATTTAGAGCTAGTATGAAGAGGCCATAACTCGTTTCGGTTGGATTTTTGTTACGCAAACATAGGAATGAGTTGGCTGTCGCAGGAATGAAATAAATTGAGCAAGATGAAGGGAAGGTGAAGGGTTAGGAGAATGGTTGCTTTTTAGGATGCAATTTAACTGAGAACTGAAGTACATGCTTGAGTCCATCCCTATTCAGGCCCACATTCATAAAAGCAATTAGGCACTTAATTAACTTCAAGCACATGGGCTGTTAAGCATGTGTGTAAGTGGTTTGTTGAAAAGGGATAGCATTAAAAGCATGCTTAAAATTAAGCACATACGCTCAGCTAATTTCCTTGCCAGCTAAGCACACTTTCTAATCATAATGGACCAAATTCAGCAGTGACGGAATGACATCATTCAGAATTACAGCAAGGTCAAACTTGGTCTGTGGATTTCTGTCCTTTGAGATAAGGCGGAATTAAGCTTGTGAGCAAATAAGTAGAAATCAGACAGGTACTTTGAGGTACCACCGCTGCACGTGGAAATGGTATTGTGGGTAGGGTAAGTACAGGTATTTATGAGAGCAGAATATATCTTTCCCATCTCATTACTATTCTCAACAAATTTAATTTTTTTTTTCTTCAGGACACAGGGGAGAAGTTCAAATGGGAATGTTTCTGCTCATTGAAAAAAAAAAAGACTGCTTCAGTTTTATATTTTTGGTATTTAGAAGAGCTTGCATTTCAAAGCAAAATTGCTCGAAATGAGAAAGAAGGATTTTTCTAAGAAAAATATTAAAGGCAATCAAAAATTTTCCATCAAAGCTTGTAATTTCCCTCCAAATTGTTCTGGGAGAAATTGGTTTTTTTTTTTAATGAAACAGGCATTCCATTAAAAAAAAAGTCACTAATTTTCCTTAAGTCCTATTTTTCACTTCTGCTAATTAATAACCAGAAAGAAAAAAAAATAAGAGCACTGGAATGCACTGTCCCTTTTGCCTTCTCATCCTAATTTGGGCATTGCAACCCCCGGAAGAGTTTTGACAAGAAAAAAAAAATCCCAATTCACAAATCAAAATCAGGTCAGTTGAGGCAGAGGATCCTATGTATGTTCTAAAATTACGTGGATACCTCCAGGCGCTGATGAAAAATGATCCCAGTTCCTGAAAATGTAATGAGTGTTAGCATAGGCGTACACACTCGCACGGGAGCTGGGGTGCGACTGCTTCGGTCCCCCCCGCTCGCCTCTGTGAAAGCTTGTCCCATGGCTGGCCGGGCCTGGGGAATGCGCAGGGAAGGGGCTGTGGAGCCCTTGGCCATAAGGGTCAGGCAATCCCACTGTGGCACTGGGGCTCAGGGCTGCCAGAAGCCCACCACCACACCAGGATGTGCCACAGTGCCGGGGCAGCGTGTGGACAGGAGGGGGCAAGGAGGGTGGGCACTTTCCCGCTCTCTGTTGGTGGCAGGGTCTGACCCACTGGACTGCACCCCACGGGGGCAGCTATGGGGTCGGGGGGCTCTGGGATTATTTCTGCCCCCTTGCCTGTGGTCCCCAGACAAGGAGAAGGAGGTGGCCCTGTGGCCAGGGGATGCCCAGAGTAAGGTTGCCATCAGAGCCTGTAGGGCTGCAGGGGAAATGGAGAGAGGGTCAGGAGAGAGAGACTAAGTGCACGGAAACCCCACCTGGCTCAGGGAGCTGCTGAGGTGAAAACCACTCAGTAATGTTTGCCATTTTGTTGGCTTTCCCTCCGCCTCCACAGCACACACAGTATTGTATCAGACCGCTACAAGACCTGTTAGGTCTATGATGAACGTCCCTTCAAACACATTGGCCCACCTTGATTATGGCCAGTCATCTGACATTTAGAGCTGACAAACAGCTTTGACTAAAATAATGACTTCTGGCAATTTGCAGTCATGTCAGAAGGCACTGCTGATATCAGAACTGAGTATGTCCCCTCCCTGGAGCAGATACTGCTTCAGCTCCTGAGCATGGAGCTTTAACCCCTGCTTAGCTTGATCTTCATGTGTGTCTTTAGCAAATGAAAAAAAATGGATGTAATTTTTTAGAGTATCAGAAACTAAATGCTGATATGCCCATTCTCCTATCTTGAAAAACCTTCACATTTTACCCTTACAGACAGGCCCAGGTATCTGTTTTAGTAAATCCCCTGGTTGTAAGAACACAGGTATTGCAACTCATAACTTTTAAAGATCCAAGAACATTATTTCCCAAAGCTACCAAGATTTTGGTTATAGACCTTTGTAGCCTTTTATTAAAACATTTTGTGATTTTGCTATCAAACATAACTTATGATATTAATAAACGTAACCACAGTTCCCAAGACAGACCATGCCTTTGGGGGAAGGCTATTTTGCTCATACCTGTTAACTGGCAAGATGGTATAGCAACAAACTCAGTGCCCGAGTCTCACCTGCCTTACCACTGACTTACAAATCTGAACAGGCAGGTCAAGAACTGGGCCCTACCACTGTGTTTCCTGACCCTGCTCCCAGGAGCAAGATCAGGCTGATACCAGGTTGCGCAGAGTTGCAAATCTCTCTCTGCTGTCACTTCACACGAACACTATCCATGGGCACACAGGAAAGGTCAAAACTGCATGATGCACCCATAGAAGGTGGAAGCACTTGACAGTGGCATTGCCATTCGCTGTTAGCATGATTATTTAGGGTACAAACCCCAAATATGAATGACAAGAGAGCATATATTGTCCCTGTTGGTCTTCAAAGGGAGGAGGCTGCTTTCAAAACATGTGGTTCAATGCCCATGTTGTCCCAGTTAGTCACACTTGGGATCCCCTGTGGTCACTCGACAGCACTGCGCAGCCGTCCGCAAAGTTGGGTATTCCAGGATTCCTGATACACATGGTAGTAATATCTTGGTTTCTTCTAAGAAGATTTCCAAGCCTGCTGAACATTTCCACAAACTTTTATGGAAAGCACAAGGATCAAAATCGAGTGAACAAACACCATTCTAGTCTAAAAATGACTCAAATGTATGTTTTCTTTTGTTAGTGAGTAACACAGGAAGCTTTTTCTTCTCTGATGGTAAGCAAAGAAATCAGAAAGCAAATATGATCTAATCATAGCTCTGAACAGTCCAAGGATAAGGTCAGAAATCTGATGGTTCTCATTATAACGTCTTCAATTTCCTCTCAGCATTCCCTGGGAAATTCTTAGGATCATCCCCTTGCCTGAAAAGTACCACATTTCTGGTGGCACCAAAAATGGAAGTTTCATTTTGGTAGGAAAAACTGTTTGTGGTTTATTTAATACAATAGTGGTCATGTCAGTGGCTGGTGTACAAGGCAACTTTGAGTCAAAAATAATTTTACATATTTTTTCATGTCGATCTCAGACACACACACACACACGCAAAGACACTTATATGTGTTCCTTCTTGAAATTATTTTTTCCACAAGGAAAGGGCTGTCGAGAGTTTTTGACTTACATGAAAATATAACCATTTAGTGCTATCAAAACATACTTGTGTTTAGACTAACAAGATGGGTTTATAACCAGAACGTGTTTACAAGGGAAAGTGGTTCCCAACAGGTCCTTAAAACTTTTTGCACATTATTCCTCTCACAATGGTAACTGGGAAATTCAGCAGACAAGCAATTGCCTTTTCCCCTTTAAGTGGTGAAATTTATTACAAAATTTCAGCAATGTGAAAAAAACCTGACCATCTCTAAAGGAAGTGCTGAAACAGAGGTTCTGTTTTCATCTTCTTGTAAAGCTGGCTAAAAGCACTCAGTATTTAAATACTACTACAGGTCTGCAGCTCAAGCTGAAATGAGTGGCACAAAGATACAGGACAAACTTTTTAAATTCCTTTTTGAAAGAGGTTAGGGTATGAAGAAGAAAAGGACATTCTCTCTTCTAAGTTTCCTTAAGATGGTTTTTTTTCCTGTAGAGAGAACAAGGGAAAATATTCAGTCTCTTGGTCTGTTTCATATAAGAAAAGAGAGAATATGCAAGCTATGTTAATGGTCCAACCTGAAGGTCATGGAATTTGTGATGGCATGGATCTGCTATGCTGAGTCTTCATTGATAATGATTCTCCATTACAGGACTACTATACTGAATTACAAGATTATGATGTATCCAGTTTTTCACCTAAGAAAATATACTCATTCTCCTTTTAAATTTTACCTCTTCTAACAATTACGAAGTAGTCTGGGAACCTTTCCAGATGTGAGACTTTAAAGAAGCATACCATATAGCTACTTAGTTTGAGGGATGTTCAGAGGGCTGTATGTTAAAGCAGAAGGCCTCTACCAGTTCACAGGAGGTTACTTCATCCCCTGATCCTTTCTAATCCGTGTGACAGACCCACACAGAGAATACCCCTGGTGGCTCATGGTGAGTCTCGTGGGAGGTTAAATGGGTGGGAGTTACACTCTTTTGTCCTGGAATATCTCCAGAAGAAATCACCCTTAAAATTGTGCTGCTATTTTTGTGTGAGTTGTTTGCAATGGAAAGAGTTTACCATGTACTTTTGTGCCCTATTGTAGACATAAAAGGAAGTATCAAACTTCCACTGCTTATTGGCAAACTGAATAGAAATATCGAAGGGGAAGTCCAAGATGCTTTTTTTTTTCCTCCCTTCAAAGTCACTGTTTCATAGCCCGAACAAACAAATGGCCTTTAGAGAGGCAGCCAGTGATTTACCCAAGGCTGAAAGCACATCTCTCCCCAGTGGGCTCACAACAAAGTCACAAAAACTGATGTAGATTTTGTAGTGGTGTCCTGTAGTGCCAGGAGACTCGCCTTTGAACTCTCCAGGCTCCTCCTTTCTGGAGGCTCAACCTTTAAGAAACACAAGGTCCTTCCTACACTTTTTCCAGATTTGATTCTACCAATAAAAAAATTCATAATCTTTGCTGTCCTGTACAGCAGAGTGTTTTAAATGAAAGCATTATGCCAAGGACTTTTTATGTAACTGACTTGGAGCTACAGAATATAAATAAATAGCTATTGCCATATCCTGAAATCTCTGCAGCTCTAAGCAGGTTCAGTCCTGCCATCCCACATTGAGACCAGTGATCTTTACTCTTCTTGGCACACACAGACATGCACGGGAGCAGTGTTACTCACGGGTCTGTGCCTGTGCCAGCTGAAATGGGGGACAAAATTTCCGGGGATTGCAGCAAGGCAGCGTCAAACTCCAAACACCCTGTGAAATGATGTTATCTATGACCACAGGGCAACCATGGCAGTGGGAGATAAGAACCGTTCCTAAGGCTGTAACCGTTCACCTTGATGGTTAAAAAGGAAAAGGAAGAAAATTATTACACATTTGGGGAAGAGCAGAGTGAACCTGGGTAGCCAAAGTGCAGGCACAGAAAATCCTTTGGATTCTGACAAGCACATGCTGAAGAACCAGTCCCTGCTAGGCATGCAGGAGTAAGTGTTTATTTACTGCCCTGTTGCCCCAGTTCACAGCTGGTTTATTAGCTTTTATTGCCTGACATGCTAGCTTACGCCAGCAGAGTAGAGGTACAGACATCTGTGCACAGGGAGAGAAAGAGGGATGATGGTGATAATGTCGTAAACCACTGCAGCTGGGAGTGTGAGTCAGAGACCTATGGCCCTTGACAGCCATCCACCTTTGCATGACAGAAAATGGACTCTGGGTTTAATGCCTCCTTTTCTGATCTGCATAGCCAAAATGCAGGTTAAAGGGCAGCACTGGGGACAGAAAGCAGTCACGCGCAGGCATGAGTCTTCTCCTGGATCTGTAAACAGAGAAGTTAACTGCTTCAAAATAATCCACTGGTAGTAGACCAGGGATAAGAAACCCCCAAGTCCCCTCCTCCCTTTTTCCCCACAGCCTTTGGGATTACATTCTGCCCCAGTGTGCTGCCACAGAAAGCCACCTCTTCTCCAGGGTGGGCACGCGTATGCCCTTATGCTGCAGCCAGTGTTTGCTCTGATGTTTGTGCAAAAAAGACTTTGCTTAGACATTTGATAACACAGAGCTTTCCTGAGTCTTACGGTGTACCCATGCCATGTATGTTAGTTCTGGGCTTTCTAGGAAAAAGAACTGGCAATAGCAAAAGCCCCAGCACACTGGGAGGCACTCTGGCTCTTCTCGCATGTGAGGAGATAAGAGTTCAACATGGAAAAGGGTTGGGTTGGTTAACTCCCGCAACAAGTTTGGGAGGTGTTACTTGTAGGCTTCTGAGGAGAAACAATTTGGGGGGGATGGGAGGCAAACTTTCAGTTTTCCAAAGATCTCACAATGCTGGGAAGGCTCAGTTGGCACAAAAAGCTTGGGAAAGCTCATGAAGGGTCTTTTCCTGCTCTCACCTGGGAGCTTGCCCTATAACTGGACTTCTGGACACTCAGTAAGAGTGCAGCCATCTTAACCACTCCTGAGTCTGAATTCAGTAACTGACATAAGGATTTGGCTTTAAAGCCACTTTAGAAACAGACTGGGAACCAGTACAGAGCCTGGAAGCCCTGAGCACTGATCCTGGGAGCCCTCACTGCGGAGGAGGCAGGCAATCACTTGTCGTATCAGCTAGTGTCTCCCCGCTGCTCGCACTGAACTTGTTCAGAGGAATTACAGTGACCCAGGGTGGATGGGAACAATCCTTACCTCATCCTGACTATTGTCCAGGCTGAAATGACGATGTTTCCTAGCAAGGAACTACTATCCACAAACAAACTATTGGCAAACTGAAAAGAAAAGTGCCTTTCCTATTTCTGCATCCAATCCAAGATTATATTGCCGTGTCACAACCCAGCTTCCCCAGCAAGCATGTGTATTTCGATACTGTTTTGGGCTGTTGCTTAAGCATTCATATTAAGATGTTTGTGTGGAGGTTTGTGTTTGCTAACTTAGCATTTTCCTTATTTCTGTTTCCTTCCATATGCCATCGAGACAGAGAAAAAAAGAGCAAAGTGAAGTTTCTAATAGGCAGTCACAGGGTGTTTCTCACAGCTGAAATCTGGTTGATGAGTTGATGCTGTGTTCAGTAAGCGGTTCCCCAAACTTTCCCAGGCCATGCTGGCGGCTGGCAGAAGTGGGCTGAGGTAAATCAGAGCAGCAAGTGACCGTTCGGCGGGAGGGACAAGAGCAGCGAGCGCCGGCCGGGTGCTTGGGAAAGCCACATTGCACCCGTGCAGGCAGCCAGCACCACTTGCTCAACTCGTGCTGCTTCCCTGGACGTCTGCAAGACCCCATGGCCAGGGTCCAAGGGCCATATTTGAACCCATTTCTGCACCAGACAGCATGTGCAAGACCATGCATGTAGAGGCAGCAGCTGAAGCTCCATGCCGTGGGCCTGAGCAGGAGCTGCCAGCTCCCCATAAGAGCAGGGCAGGAGGTAACGCAAGAGCTCTTCAAAACTGGCCCCATCCACCCACATGGCTTTGGTCCTGGCCGGAGGCTGATGCAGCTGCTCCTTGTGCAGTGTGGGAGCAGCGACAGTCTCAGACCTTCATTTCAGCAGGCTGGCAAAACAGTGGGAATGAAATAATCTCTTCTTCTCTCTCTGAACCTCTCGAAAATGCACGTAGTTCACCGGCACTCATTCATCTGTTGTCCCCTGGGGTTATATTTAGCAAAGACACTTTCAGGCTCATTTGGAAACCTGTTGAGTGAAACTGTTTTAAAAATCCTTACAGGTCTTTTCCTAGCCCAGGCTGGGGTGATTGAGGGTGACACAAACCCTCCCGGAGGGGTGGGCTGAGTGTGACGATGGCCTTGGTTCCATGCCAGGGCTGTGGGAATCCAGGCTGGCTGCTGCTGGCATGTGCATGGCACCAAAACGCAATTTTCCCCACAATGCTGAGAAACTCTGAGCCAGCTTTGGAGGTGACTGAATAGTACTTATTTCACCTGGATGATAGGCCTTTACTGTCTTTCCTCTTTTTACAGAAAAAGATATTTTCTCTAGGTCAGACACAGCCAAAAGGTCAGCTGTGGTGCTAATGCTGGCGAGAGAGTTGATGAAGCTACCCTTGCATCCCCCAGGTCTGAAATGACCTGCGGTCGAAAATGTTCACCTTTGAGCCTGTCCTTCATTATGGGGGCTGTATCTGTAAGAAAATAGTTTCACCTTGGTAACACGTTCGGTTAACAGGATTGTGGGGGAGAACCATAAAACATTTTCTTTCCCTTTGATATTTGTGACTGTGGAGCATCTCAGCTATAGGCAGTAAAATAATAATAGTAATGTTGAGTATGTGGCAAACAAACAGCAAACCTGAGGTTTCTCGCCACAGGCTACATAGCCTCGCAAACTCAGCCAGACACGCTTGGCCAGCACCTGCGTGCTTGCTTTGTTGTTGTTGGTATAGACCGAGTCAGTCAAACTTGCAGAGAGCTGGTTTGCAACTGGACAAGGGCTTCAGACACTTCAGCAAAGAGCCCCATCTCAGGTTACGGCAATCAGGCGTCTCTCCTCAGATGTGCGATGTTCAAAGCCCTGAGAGTCCTGGACTTTCCCAGCAGATTCCTCTGGAATGTAAATAGTCTTCAGATCCCCCACCAGGTGCCAGCAGGCTTCTTGAGGTTGCTGAAGGGGAAGTCCTCATGACATACTCAAACTATAATAATAATAATAATAATAATCATGATGATGATGATGATTAAGGTGTTTGGGGTTTTTTTTGCCTCGAGGGAGGATGCTACTTTGGGAAGAAGCAGTGGCTGTCACTAGGGAATGTTACTCAGAACAGGTCAACTTAAAATAGTATTTGCTGGATATCGGTAAGGTATCTGCTCAGAAGTCTGGCTGGCGATGCACTGACAAAGCAGAGGAGTGTTTTCTTTGGCTTGAAGTGGAAATGTTGAAACAGATGTTTTAAATAAAGAGCCTGGCACTGTGGATAACAAGCACCTCAAACTACATTTGCATGCACTCTGGAGATATTAAAGAAGTTACACGCAGCAACTTTGGCTCTTTTTCAACCCCACGGACAGAGAAAGGGACTCTCAACCTCTGGGCTCTCGTCTCAGTTCTGGCACTGCCTTCCTGAATAACCTTGAGCAAGTTATTTCATCTCTCCTGCTTCAGTTTCCCCAGACACAAAACCAAGGTGTCTGCCACAGGCCTCCTTCACAAAGTAGGCTGCAGGAAGAGCCGTGCATGATAGTCTGTACCGATGTTATCAGGCACAGTCACGAAAATGTGAATACTGGCACTGTTCCTGCGGAATGGGATGGCATGCCGGGGGTGACAGGGCTTACAGAAGGGGCTTACAGAAAGAGTCCTTGCCAGCTTGGGTGCCTGTATCCCCGTGAGGGTAACAGCAGCATCGCCTGAAAAGTACATCGGCTGGTGCTAAGATATTCCTTGGGAAATTATTTGAACTTCTTTATTCTAAATCTCACCAAGTCTCTGTGTCTTTAAATCATTTCTGCATTGTTCATGTCTTCCTTTTTTCATTTTCTTTCCCTCTTTGAGTGTTTCCTGTGGGCCTCCTGGCTGCTTCTGCCCTTACCTCTCCCCTCTGCACCAACTTCTCCTTTTTCCAGTCTCTTCCAGCTTGCTCCTCCCTCCATCAGCAGCCCTTCCAAGCCAGACATCATGTTCACAGCACTCCATGGCTGCTCTGACCAGGTGGTCAGGGGTCCCTATCGTTGGACTATCCCTTGGCGAGGAGCACCCAGGCGGCGTGGGGGCGATGGGTGAGCGGATGACGGTCCCACAGATGGAGCTCTTTGGGCATAATGTGACTGCTCGTCAGTAGGGCATCCCTGGTGGAGAACCAGGAATGACCTGAGCCCCACTGAACTGCCATGACCCACCTGGGACCACCTGGCAATAACAGCCCCCCCCTACTCCTCTTGCCCCCGCAGAGGGTCGTAGGGATGTCCAGGACAGCGGGGCGGTAGCTGAGGCCCTGGTCTGGAGGGCAGGAAGGAGTGCAGCCCACCAGCACCAGGACATCTCCAGAAGAGGCTCCAGGAAGGCTGCCCAGCCTGGGTACCCACCCTAGGCTAGGCAGGGCAGGCACCCAGAAATTGCCCGGCCTGTGCCAAAGGCATTGCTGCTCCCTCGGGATGGCTGGCTATGGGGACAGCTGTGCCAGCACTGCTGCTGAGGCAGGGGTTGAGCTGGCGGGGCAGGTGAGGTTTGAAGAGATCCAGAGAAACGCGGGACCCACGGGTTCACCTCACCAGCACAGAGCGGCCAGTGCGGTCATTGGCTGCCGGTGCCAGTGTCCACCTGGATGGGGCAGCGCCAGGTGGCTGCAGTGTGTGAGGCTCTGAAAATGCTGCCAGGGATGTGTTCTCCTCACCCCCCCCCCCCTTTTTAATGTAAGTGAAAGAGTTCTTTGCTGCCAAAGAAAAAACAATAACAAGAGAAAAGCAGGCATGAAGGGACACAGCAGGAAGCATGTGGCAAGCCATGATGGGCCTTGACACTAACTTTCTATTTTTAAAGTGGCTTAATATACTCCTCAAAAAAAAGGTTTTCATTGTTATGAAATACCTCCTTGCTCTCCTTAAAAACATCCTGATTTTATGGGCAGCAGAGCAGGCTGGTCCTTTGGCACCAGCAATGATATTTCATTACCAGATCCCCGATGTATTTTTGCCCCAGGAATATAGAGTCAGTGCCGAGATTGGAGCCTGTCCCTAAGCAAAATTCCTTCTGCCTGCGTTACAGAAAACATTTCCTTTCCTAAAACACAGGCAACCAAAGCGAAGGTTTCCAGTCAACAGGAGAGTGATATTTTTAGACATTTAGAGTCACGATTGCAGGAGCTGAAGGAAGGAAAGTTATATTAGCATGAGGTCCATCCAAGAGATATATCAGTTATTTAACTGATAAGTACATGCAGAAAGATCAAAGTCTCCTTCTGTGATGAATAACTGTGATTCACACAGCTGGGAGGTGCAAAGAAATTATTCTAGCTAGCTAGCTATCACTTAGCCAGAAAGAAAGCATTTCTTTACACTTACTTTAAGGTATCCCTTTTGTTCCACGAATGTTTAAAGTACTACCCTGCAGCAATCAAATGGCAGGTGAAGTAAGAAGAGGAACAGGGTGTTCTTGACAGAAGAAATAAGTCACAGTTCCCTCCCACCGCCAGAAAGGGAAGTCAGCACAGCTGGAATGGCAAACAGCACCGGGGGAAATCACGTCTTCGTTTTCACCTCCCCCTTCTCCAAGTCTTACGGTGGCAGGCCCACAGGCACTGAGGTTGCAGGCAAGGGGGCAAAAAAGACCTGTGTGGGCTTTCCAGCTCATTCTGATGCGTCAAGTGTTTGGAAAAGCAAAGTGAGGTGAACTCTGCCCCTGCTGTGTCCAAGAGCAAAGTCCTCGGGTCTTTCCAAACTGCCCAAACAGCTGGAAGCTTGTGTTTCCCTGCAGACCTGTGTGGCTGAGGGATTTCCTGAAACACAGAGAAGACTGCAGCAGCAGCCACTGGGGCATGAGGGCCACTGGTGACCCTGGAGCATTCAGCTCCTTGCCTAAAAGCAAGCTGTCTAGGTAACTAAGCATAACCCCAGAAAACCAGACCACTCTGCCTTCCAGCACTCCAGGATGAGACAGGGCAATGTATTGGAGGTGGCCAAATCTTGGCCACTTCTGCCAGTAAGTCCATTGCCCACTCCGGGAAGGAGCTGGGGCTCCCTCCCTCCTCCCCACAGCCTCCTTCCCAGGTATGCCATGTCCTTCATAAGCTCCCTGGAGCTCCTCTCCTCCTCACTACACCACATCTGCTCTCCTTTCACCCTTGCCTTTTCCAGGGCCCCATAGTGATCCCTCTCCCTGAGCCATCGCATCCCCTTCTCTATCTCCTGGGCGCCGTGTTCCCCACTCTCTGCATACCCCCCTGCTCCCTACCAGCCCCCCCGTCCCCCCAGCCATGCACCGCGCACTCCTCCCTCCCCTCTCCGTCCTCCCCACCCCAGGGTCCCGCTGAAGATGACCAGGGAAGACAGCAGGACTGTGCTTTGGATATCGCTGTGCTGGGAAACAGCCGTGAATGGCCCTTGCAGCTCTGAGCAACGGAGGGAAATTTGAGGCCCTGACAAACAAATATTAGGGCTTTCATGTGTCCTTCAGACACCCTCCTTGCTTCAAATTTAATTCCCTTCTACAAGTGAAGGGACCCATTCAGCACCGAAGGCACTGCCCTGAGCCAGACACCCCTAAGTCTTCGTGAAGCTTCACGCTTGCACCACAGAAGGCAGCACCGGCTTGTGGCTCCAGGCAGAGAGGCTGGCTCCAGCCCAGGGCTCCGGCTGGGGAAAGACTCGAGTTTTTCGTGGGCCTCTGCATTGCACAATAAAGCAACCCAGAGCCTGCCATGCCCCGCGTCGCCGCACAGGGTCTCTGGAGGCCTGAGCAGCCCGGGAAGAGGCATCTGGTTGCTCTCCTAGACAAAACCATAGAAACTATTTTGTAGTGAAGGCAGCAAAAACTGTGTTTTTGCAGCATGGTCTTGGTGCCGATTGCTTGGCTCTGCTAGCTCAGTTCAGCATCAGATCGGTATCAACCTGAGGTGTTTCTGACAAATTTTTAGAAGGAAAATGAAGGTCCAGCAGAGGATACAAACTGCTTCTCTGCCCCACAGCCCTTCCCACAGCCAGCCCCACACCTCCCTCTGCCAGCGGGCACAAAGGAACACACCGAGGAGGCAAAGTTCCACAGGGCTTTGCCCTATAGCGGTCCCTGGCCACTCCTTGAAATAAAAGAGGCACACGGGGGAACACAGATTAAAACTGAAGAGGAAAAGGATGTGCAATACAAAGTGAAGATCAAACAACAATGGGAGGCAAGAGGAGGCCGGTGGGAAGGGCATATTTTCATTTATTGCCTGAGCCGTGCCTAGCGCAGCCGAACCCCGGACCTGGGGCGCCTTGGCGTCTGCAGCCCCAAAATAAAGGTGTTTATTTGATATTTATTTAATCTTCAACCACACGTGCTCTGTGCTTCTCCCCTGCTCCCACCTGTGCTGAAAACAACATGGAGGATTGCTGATATTGTTGATTTTCAGGCACTTAAATGACGTGGCAGCCCTAAGGTGGGAGCCAAGCCCTCCCACACAGTTGGATGAGAAGCTGCACTAAGCCTTAAGTCCCATTTTCTCCCACTAACGAGGCAGCCAGTCTCCCAGCTCAGGCTGCCACCTCAGGATGGATAATGTCAACACCCGTCCCTGTGCCACACACCACTGGGCTGTCCACGCGTGGCGTCTACCACTAGTGGAGAAGGGGAGAAGAGAAGAAAATGTCTCCCTTGCTTTCCTTCACTTTTCTTCTGTATTTCTTTATTGCAGACCACAGGTCTGTGGGCTGTCTTTCCCTTCATTGTACACCATCTGCTCATACCCCATTGGTGGCATGCAAGTATGGCCAGATAACTTCATGCTGTCGTTACCAGCCTTGGGTGAGTTGTTCCCTGACATTGTGTGGGTACAGGGTGAGAGATGGGAGCAAAAACCATTACTGCCACACTGGCTCACAGACCTAACCCAAGAGAGCTGATGCCAAGAACGTGCATGGGCTCTGCGTGTCCTCAGATGGGGGCTTGCAGACCTCTGCCAGTGCACCTGCCAAATTGCACAGTGCTGCCACTGCCTCGGGGGAGCAGAGTCTGCTCCTGGGTGTAGAAACCAAACAAGTGCTTGCACTCTGGGGCGCAGATTTTGGAGCGAAAGCGACTCGGTATGCGAGAGCCCTGCTAGGAGGGAAGAGAGACTTCTTGCATGCAGAAGCAGAGTGAAGCCGTGAGGCGGTGTGGGGAGACGTCCACCGAAGATCGACGCTACCTGACACTGCTCATAATAAGACTTTCAGCTTTCAGGCCCAATTTTTTCATATCCAAGTGGCTGCTTTGGGATGAGGTTTTCCTAGTAGCATAGAAAAAACTGTAGCCAAAACCCTTTGCAAGAGTGATATTGGGGAACGAACGCTGTTTAGCCCAGAATTTTGGCAGACATCTCATTTTGGCAAAGCTGCAATGCCCCAACATGCTGGAGCAGGGCTTTTCATTTAGCAGGGAGATGGCTTTCAGTCAGAGAAGGGAGTTTTGCTGTTCTTGGAACAATCTGCCCAAATTTGGTCAAGATATTGAAGCTTTTGGAGAAATTTCAGTTTGCACGTCCTCAGGAAAAAGCTCACTGGATGTTCCCCAAGGACTATTTGCACTGAGCATGTTTAGCACCAGGACTTCAGAAAGATCCCCGCTCAAGGCTGATTCAGAGCACTACCAGATTTAAGCACCAGAGCTGAGGGTAGTGGTGCTAACACTCCTGGGGAGCCCTGGCTTCCCTTCTAGGCTCAGGCAATATGGAGAAGGCAGATGTCTACCTGAATGCAGAAGGACCAAGCACCAAAAGTAGGCAGGGAGATGAGTGGGAGAAGTAGGGATAAAAGCCTGGGAGTCAGGACCAGAGGATCAGACCAGGACTACGTACAATGCATGTCACTTCTCATATGCCAAAGGCTGAGACGGTATTAATTATGGTAATGCAGCCTCTTTACATAACTGTCAAGTGAATCTGCATCTGCCTCTCCTTTCCATATTATCTTCTATTCCACATCACCCCCTTTTCCTTCTATCATCTCCTCTCCCCCTTCCCCAGTACTCTTCCCTCTGACTCTGGCTGCTGTCCTTTCTCTGCCCTTCTCATAACATCAATATATTACTGCCAGCCCCTGTAATTGCTTAGCTGGTTATTTCTTTGACCTCACACTGCCACGCTACTTTCCAGCTCAGTCCAACCCTCCCACATGCCACATCTGACATTTAGGGCACTTGGGTTTCTTGAAGCACTGTGGTTACTCCAGCATTGCTGAATCCTCTCTCTTACCTTCACCCTGCACTGCTAACTGATCCATGTTACCTGTCAGGTGGCCTTTGCCTAACTTTCAGTCCATCAGCATAGATATTAACTTAGATGCTCTTACATGCTCTCAGCTCTCCTTGATTCTCTAAGTTACCAGTTCTCCCTAACCCATCTGGGACTCCCCTCCCCACCTTCTCTCATGGCAAAGTCTCTCCTGGCTCACCCCAGCCCCTGGTTTGCTCTTCACTTCTGCCCCGCCTTGAGAGTGGTCTTCTGGGGCTGAGGACCACTTCCAGTGAGACTATGACCAGGCTGAATTCCTGTGTTACAAATTCATTTGCTTGTTCTTCCTTATTCTTATTGAAGCATTTCTGCATCTCTAACTTCATTTATTCTTGCTCCTGCCTCTCCACCAGCACAGAGACAGTCTTTTTCTCATAGAAAAGTTCTTTTCTGCCTTCCTTTCCCCTCTCACCTAGTCATTTCCCCCAGGGACCCTAGTCTAGCTCTTCATCTCCCTCCATTACCCCTTCTGCAGTTTCTCAGGTTGACATTATATAGGGAAAACAGAGCCAATCTCGCCTTTCAGGATTGTGAGAGGGGGACCCTTGTGTCGCCCCATCTTTTCCAGCTCCTGCCATTCCATCATCGAGCCCCAAGAGTGCCAGCTCACTGGATATTTCTTTGGGCCAATTCAACTCACTAGCCCTGCAGAAAACATCCCTCTAAGGCTTTTAGCTGGGGTTTTTCCTGCAGGGTTTTATTGGGCTGAATTTACAATAGTGAATTGAAAGCCAGTGGGGCAGGGGAAGGGGCAGCATCTGGCCAAGGAGAGAAGGGAGGCAGCGGGTGGAGGAGTGGGATCTTCCTCTTTCAGTAGCCACAAGCTGTGAGAATGGCTCAAACCACTGACTGTAGCTTCACCCTCTCTTTCCTCTGGCTCTTTCCTTCATATTATGAATGTGTCTCCCTCTTAAAGAATAACAGCCTTGACTTCTCTTGCTTTTCCAGTGAAGACCTCCAGGTTCCTTTCCCTATAAGCTCACTGGCAAATGGGTTTTACATTGTCTCCAGTCTAGAGTCTGCAAATGGTACTTTGCTGAGTGTCTGACCACCTCTTTCCTAGCTAAACCTCACTGCCAAATACTCATTAACAGGTGTCTTGATCTGTCCACCCCTCTCCGCACAGACAGCAGTGGTCCTGAAACCCTCACCTTCCCTGGCCCCAGGACTCCAGCCTTCTCTGGCACTTGTCTCCCAATCTTCCCTCCTCTCCTCAGTATCTGTCACCGTGGGTAGCATTCAGGCCTGTAATGTGGAAGCCATCTTCATCAGAAAGCTCTCTTTGTGTTTTCCCATTCAAGCTATATAGAGATTCAGGTGTATGAATACTTGAACAAATTCTTTTGCACCACAGTTTTACCATGAATGTGCCAGTTTACCCAGATGGCAGGCTCTCATAGTAACTTAGGCAAAGAGAGCCTCGGCTTCCTATCTAGAAAATGGGCAGATTTTGCTGTCATCTCTTCTAATAGCCTAAGATGCTCAAAGGCTCTACAGGAGGAACTGTATCTTGTAGTATTGTAGTATTGAAGAGGATCAACTGCTTATTTCATTACGGGAAGCAAATCTGAGTAAAAAGCAATTTATACTGATGTAACTGAATCTATGCTAGTGCTTTTAGTGACATAACTATGTTAGCAAAAAACCCCTCTATTTCTATTGACATTGTATTGATGGAAAGATTGTACATATAAATGCATCTACATATTTATTTGCCTCAGACATTTCTACCTGTGATTCTGGTTACTTATTTTGGTTTGTTGTACCAAGTCAGGTGCACAGCATGCTAAAAAGCTCTGTCACTGGCCAGTGTGCACATCCAAGTATTTAGGCAGGGTTGGGAATTTTCAGCACTTGTGTGAGCCCAGTTTTGGAAACCCAAAGTCCTCTCTGCTGCTCCCTGAGGCAATGCCTTGTAGAGCATTTTTGCAGGGAAGTGTAGGATTTCTGTACAGCAGCAGAATTTTGTAAGAGTTAGTGTGTGTGCCTGACACTTCCTCTTCCTCCATCCTACATTTGCTTCCCATACTCTTTACGCTGTTTAAAAGAAATCCTTTTATTTCTATATGTTTTTCCATTATCCATCATTAATGCCGATCATGCTTGCATCAGCAGAATTTGCCTATCAGTTTTAGACCAGCTGCAATATGTTTCTGCAGCAGGTGAAAAACATCACTGTGGTAACAGTGACTGGCGATCTGATGAACAGTAGCCTTGGTGGGGGAAAGTCATGTTTCTGGAATTGCACACCTGCATTTTTCCCATCCCCCCAGCAGCACGGTGGTGCAAGGAAAGCTATTTTCCCAACGGAAAGGCAGCTCAGACGGGAGGTCAGCAGGGAATCAGCTCAGGGCTGGAACAGCTGCAAGCCTGGGGCTAGCAAGATCTGGGAGGGAGCAGGGAAAAGGATGGGCTGAAGGCGGGTGTGCAAAGCCATGAGGAATATCTTCTGCACGTGATAATGAGCCCGTGTAACAATTTTTGTTACAGAAAATGGAATGGCCTCCATGAACAGAGGTGAGAAAAGAGAGGGGCTGCACGTCCTTATTCTGCCCTTCCTTGCTCCCTGCAGGCACTGCTGGGTCACTGGGGATGTGTCACTACCATTGGCTTTGGCAAACATGCATTTTCCAGGACATGAGTCTTCTCGTGGGATGCAAGCAGGGACAGTCCTCTCCAGACATGCTGGTGGGATCAGAATAGCAGCAATGAGTGAAGAGTGACACAGCATGCCTCAGGAAAAGGCTCACTGGAGATGTGAGAAGCAGCAGAGATTCACCTCCACGTAAGCAGGTGTAGGATGGCTGCTATATGTGCTTCTGAAAGGCCAGAAGTAATTCCTCAAGGCTGGGCTGAACCTCAGAGGAGACCGAACCCCTTGCTGTTATTGCAAAGTGCTGGGCACTAGGGCCCCAAGCTGAGGCACAGGGGCAGTCCTAAGATGGCAGACAGTGCTGGACACAGTCCCTGCTGAGTTTCAGCATGAAGCACAGGGACAATTATTAAAACCATCTGCAGAGCTGTTCACCTAAGGGAACTGTCAAGGACAATGCTGTGTCCTACATTCTCTTATTTGATGTATGAATGGAAAGAGACAATAAAAATACTATATAAGCTCCTGTTTGGGGCTTTTTTGCTGATGGGACGTTTTGTTCGGTGCATTAGTATCTATTCCACAATGCATGGATTTCTTTTTCATCTTGAGAGATATTAATTTTCCTGCAATTAGGACAAAGAATCAAACTGGGCTCAGAAGGCATGAGCTGGCTCCACTGCTGTCTGTTCACACACAGCAAGGTGCCTCTTAGCCAGTGAAGAGCCTTTGCTCCATGCTGGCCTGTAACATGTGGGTACTGCAGTAGATCCGATGTTATGGATACACCAGGTTTCTTTGTTTTTCCTAAATCATCTGTCTGGAGGCTTGTGGTACCCCTGTGCAGTCCTGGTTTTGAGCCCCTGCTAGAACCTTCTCTCAGTGAGAAGCACATGGAGGTTTCTGTGGAGGTATGAGGCTCCAAGGATATATCGCTTCTTTCTGCTGAACACTGATTTGGGTCACTATTGCTGGACTATGAATGCTGAACTTCTCCTGAACACTGATATCGCTTAGAAGAAACACTGAGAATTGGTCTTATTTCAGTAGATAGTGAAAGGAACGTGGCAACTGTAAGAGTTCCCTAGAAAAAAAACATTTACAGATACAGGCCAATCAATATGGTAGCAGTGGGTAGCTTTCTGGACAGCTTGGTTTGGGACAGCTGTATAGCTACAGGCACAGCTAGTACAGGGGTTCCTTGCAAGCTCATCATTTTAAGTAAAGGGAGCTTATAGGTGTAGTCTCAACAAGGGAATATAGTAGTAATGTCAAGTACCCTTGCATCACTCTTGGAGGTGATGAAGTCCTACAGAAGGCAGGCACTGCCTGTGGCTCCAGAACCTGTTGATACACAGCAGCTTACAGAGATGGTCCCTACAGAGCTTATTATAAAAAGCCACACTATGGTGGAAAAAGCAGAGTGAATTTTCCTCAGGATCTCCGATAAAGAACCAAAGAGCATCTTCCAGAAAACAATGCAGAGATGACACAAAGGGAATATTTTTGCACATTTGGACAAGGTACTTTGCAAGAACACCATGAAAAATGCCCACATGTTTAAAATGAAATCAGACAGGATTGCATTGCAACTGGCTTTCTCCTTGCTTACATTTGCCTGAGGGCCAGCCCTGCTGCTTTTCAAAGACATCTTGCATCTCCACAAGCTTTGTGTGTTTGTTTCATCTCAGCCCTCCATCTGTTCATTGTGGCCTTCAGGGGTTGCTCCCTTGGTTCATGCTGGGTTTTTGCAATGACAAGGGTGGAGGCCAGTTCCTCACCCCTGTTTCCACCCTCACTTATCATATGTGCTCCCTAGATTCTTTGCACTGCATCTCAGCTCTCTGCTGTTCCTGGCTCATATCCCCAACCTCAACACCCAAGTCCCATGGCTGTCCTGTAGCTAGACTCCTGTCCTGGTTTCAGCTGGGATAGATTTAATTTTCTTCTTAGTAGCTGGTACAGTGCTATGTTTTGGATTTAGTGTGAGAATAATGTTGATAACACACTGATGGTTTAGTTGTTGCTAAGTAGCGCTTATCTGAAGTTAAGGATTTTTCATTTTCCCATGCTCTGCCAGCAAGCAGGTGCACAAGAAGCTGGGAGGGAGCATGGCCAGGACAGCTGACCCGAACTAGCCAAAGGGATAATCCATAGCACAGAACATCATTCTCGGTATATAAACTTGGGGAGAGTTGGACGGGAGGGACAGGTCGCGGCTTGGGCATCAGTCAGTGGGAGGTGATGCATTGTGCATCACTTGTCTTTTCTTGGGTTTTATTTCTCTCTCTCTTTTTTATATTCCTTTTCATTACAATTGTTATTGTTATCCTTGACTTAGGATAAGCACTACTTAGCAACAACTAAAACATCAGTGTGTTATCAACCTTATTCTCACACTAAACCCAAAACACACTGTACCAGTTACTAAAAGAAAATTAACTCCATCCCAGCTGAAACCAGGACAACCCCTTAGCTGTTTCTTTCCTCAGGCTGAGGAGACTGAGGACATCCTTCCTGGTCTGGGCAGGGAGAGGAGGTTTAGGGAGTGGAGTCCATTTATTTGCCTTCTTGAGAAGCTGGGCAGTAAACAATGAGGTTCCAAAACTTCTGATAGGTTATAAAGAGGGATTAAAGAGGATAGGGAAGTATCTTGGCCAGGGCAGGTGAAAGCTGTGACCAGAGCAATCACTGCTGTATGAAGAAAGTAGATGACAAGATTGTAGCTGGATGACTGTTGGGACAGACGTCAATCATGCCATCTCTACCCTGGCACTGCTGACAGCCAGAGAGGAAGGTACAATTGGTGTTTTCCTGGGGTGTTTTCCATCAGCTGGCAGAAAGGTATCATTTTTCTAGCAGGAATAAAATGTAAAAGTATGCACAAAGTAGAAATCCTTGTGTAAATATGTTTTTCCCCATTTTGCCATGCAGTGGGTTCAGTTTAGATTAAGCTCCTCTTGTGACATTAGATTGAAGCCCTAAAGAGCAGCTACGGTCAGTACCCAGGCACAGCCAGAGCCAGAAATGTTGGTCCATGGCCTAAGGTCCAAATCTCAAATCTAAGTCTTTAAACTATTTTTTTTTGCCTT
This sequence comes from Pandion haliaetus, assembly GCA_013401275.1. Taxonomy (NCBI): domain Eukaryota; kingdom Metazoa; phylum Chordata; class Aves; order Accipitriformes; family Pandionidae; genus Pandion; species Pandion haliaetus. The sequence goes on along the minus strand of VYZV01007251.1, from coordinate 175,596 downwards.
TTTTCTATTACAGCCCAGGTAGGACTTTTTTCTTACTGGCAAGCTTATTGCACCATGAATCCCCATGGATGCTGTTATTCCTGACTCACAGCAGGAAAGACAAAACACAAATCTGTCTGTCAGTCCCTACCAAGTCTGGGACCCTTAACTGCATTTCTTAGACTTATTTCTGAGTATCTACTTGCATCTGAAAGTGTCTGTGCAGGCAAGTGACTGCCATTCAGTGCTTTCTCGCTTGAATTTGGCAGTCCCTGTTTGTTCAGATTTCTTTGTCAAAGGGCACATTACCAAAATTGCCCTCTCAGCCAGTAGCCCAAGGCATAGCTTGTCAGCTGAAGATTATTACTTACTTACATGGCTTGTTGGCTGAAGATTGTTGCCCTTACTTACACTGACACTAACCAGGCTTCTTGCCTTCCATCTGAAATCACTGAAGGCTTGTCTAACCAGGGCTAGCCTGACTCTCAAGAAAGTTCAGATGACTCTGCTAAAGTGTGAACTCCATTTCTACAAGTAAAAGCATGCTTTGTGCCTTCTGAAGGGGTGGGGTGCAGCTAAGTTTCTTTCATTTTTGTGGACTGAGTTTGCAGTTTTAGTTGAGTAATCCCAGTTTTCCCACTTGTCCCTGGGAGTTGGGCCTGCAATGGCCAAACTCCTCAGTCCTCCCTTCTGCATCCTTACGCTTCCCTGTGTCTGACGGCTACGAGACACCTACCACACACTGCACTGCCACGAGCTGAGAGGAGGGGAAATTCCAGGAGTGATGTGGGAGAGAGCAGGACTGGGCATGCAGCTGGGTCCCAGGACAACCCTGCTGGCTCTTTTCCTCCTGTGACTGAGGATTGGGGGTTGCTCTTCATAGGGGTAGCTTGGCTCTTGCTGACCTTGGAGTCTCTGGTTATTGTGTTCTCTTTCTGGCAGATCCACAGGTGGCTCCAGCTCAGTGCCTGGCCACGCAGTCACTAGGTGACCCTGGGAAAGCAGAGGGAAGTTCAGCCATGGACAAGGAGGAGTGAGACCTCCACTTTCAATAGCGTCTTGTGCAGTTATGCTGCCCTTGGAGTAACATAAAATTGCTTCTGGGCTTCAGCAAAATGACAACTTCTCTTGCATCCCCAAGTCAATGAGAATTGGGGTCACAGTGCCATTTCCAGGAAGTCTTCTAGATCTTGCCCTTTGACAGTGTGATAAGATCACTGGCACATATGACGAGATGGATGAGAGAGGAAGCTGTTCTGGCTGTTGTCATACACTCATCTAGCGTGCAAGCTAACTCAGCCTCCCCTGTGACTCCCAGCCCCCTTCTCATCCACGCTGGAGAAACACCAGTTTGTTTCCAAGTCCTTTTGGGATAGGGCAGCTGGTTCCCTCTGAAATAAACCCAGGTGTAGTGGGGAGAACAGTTCACCCCAGGATGGCCTGAGGAGGTGGTATGGGCAATCTGCACTAGGTTTGCCTTCCTTCAGTCCACATTGTCCTCCAGCACTGTCCCACACAAGCACCCCCAGGCACCAGCTTCCCCATGACCTCACCTCACACAGCACGGCATGCAGCAGCTTGGAGGTATCCTCAGCTTCACACTATAAAAGTACTTCTGCAGTGGGCTGCGATGCAACCCTCCCATTGCTTCAGACACTTTGAACTGAGAAAACCAGAAGAAATATTGATTGTGTCCTAAAGCCCCAGCTGCACTGCATGGAGCCCAGAGGAAAGCTGGGGCAAGCCCATCGTGACCTGGATGTGGTCACCGTGCTCTAGCTCTGAGCAGTACGAGCACAAACACTGGCACCAGCTGGCTGGGGCAGCAATCATGCATGCATTGGGGAAAATATGTTTGGCAGAGCATCACAGCCTATGATGTCCCCAGTGCCTTTCACTTCTCTTTAGGAGACAGAGAGAGCAAGGGTTGTCAATGACATCACCAGCTACAGCACTGCTGCCTTCCAAATATAATTGCTTGTTATATGTTTATTACCTGTAGGAACATTAGCTTGCAGTTACTGGCATAACTTAACTACTGATGAAAGGTCCTTTTTACTTTGTTTGCTTTCACAGACATTTGCTTGCTGTAATTAAGTAACCGCAGTGCTACCTTCATTAACAGGGAGAACTTTCTCTTTCAAGATGACTGCCTGTAAGGTAAAGCACCACTTGAGCCAAGGAACATTGTCAGGGGGCACACCTTTCCTTTTTTCAGTGCTTACTACACGGAAAAGGGCAGAGCTAGCAATGGAAGTATGGGTTTATATGCTTTCTTTTTAAGATGTTCTGCCTTTCAAACAATATTTAATAGTGCTTATTTTAAAGTGGATCACAGAGATCCTCTGTGTGGGCAGAACTTCTTCATGAAGAACAAGAGGTATTTGCATACACACATGTGATTCAAGAGAAGGTATTGAAAAAAAAAAGAAAAAAACAGAGGAAAATATATGCCAGCCTCATCCTCTTGATCTCTTTGCTTCTTCCTCTATCCATCTCTTTTTCCATATCCTCTTCATGAGAATGGTATTTTTTTTTACTCACCTGTAAAAAAGGACTGTTGTGGTTTAACCCCAGCGAGCAACCAAGTACCATGCAGCCGCTCACTCACTCCTCCCCACTCCCAGTGGGATGGGGAGGACAATCAGGAAAAAAACCAGTAAAACTCATAACATAAGAACAGTTTAATAATGAAAATTTAAAATAATAGTAATAATAATGATGATGATGAAAAGGAATATAACAAAAAGAGAGAGAAATAAAACCCAAGAAAAGACAAGTGATGCACAATGCAATTGCTCACCACCCGCTGACTGATGCTCAGCCAGTCCCAGAGCAGTGATCTGCCCTTCCGGGCCAACTCCCCTGCTTTACATACTGAGCATGACATTCTATGGTATGGAATGTCCCTTTGGCTAGTTCGGGTCCGCTGTCCTGGCCATGCTCCCTCCCAGCTTCTGGTGCACCTGCTTGCTAGCAAAGCATGGGAAAATGAAAAATCCTTAACTTAGGATAAGTGCTACTTAGCAACAACTAAAACACCAGTCTATTATCAACATTATTCTCACACTAAATCCAAACCACAGCATTGTACCTGCTACTAAGAAGACAATTAGCTCTATCCCAGCTGAAACCAGGACAGATACAAAGCCATCACCCTGTGTTGAGGCATTGGCCAGATCCTGGCAGTGGTGCACCCAGAGGACAAACTGACAGCTGCCTTAATCCGGGAGTCCTAGGCCACTGCTTTTATGGGCCCTTTTCTATACATGCACCCCATTTGCCTGAGATGAAAACACTACAGCTCTTATCCCTAGTGTATATTTGTGTGTGGGAGGATATGTAAATGCATACACCAACCAACCCAGGTGGAGGTACAAGCTATGGGTAAAGCCCAGGACCCCTGAAGGTCATTCCATAGAGCTCAGAGAGAGTGGAAGAAGAAATGGTATGGATCATACAGTCAAAATATCATAACTACCAAAGTAAACCACAGCCCTGACAGTTGCGTACCTGGGAGGGACATACGGATTTCCTTTCTATAAAAACCACAGCAGGCTCTGCTATAGCACAGGGAAAATTCCCACCAGAAAGAAGGAGAGGTTTCCTGCTGTAAGGCCAGAAAAACATCTGAGGAATTATCTAGGGTGACTCACAGAAATGTTACTTTTAACAGACAGAAATATCAGTCCAGCATCACCTCAGCAAGTTCTGCTCTGTCGTAATTTGACACTGCAAACTCACTTCTTGCTTTGTCATACAGCCAAATTCTTCTGCCTGGTTTAGGCAGCACTTCATTTCAGTCAACGGAAAACCTTTGTAATTTTGTCAGTAAGATTGCAAGATTTTTCTCCTTAAGGCCTTTACTCTCCAAATGAACCCATTGTCTCCCTAGAGTTAAATTGAGAAGCTGGAGCATGAGCTCCTGTCACACCACAAAAATTGTGCTTGTTTAGAGCTTTTATGGGCCCTTAAAAACAAAACTTTTATTTTCTTGGGGTTTTTTCCCTCCCTCTTTTCTCAAAAGCCTCTGTTTTTCTAGAAGATCAACCAGAAGAGCACGGTTTAGTTCTCCAAGCTAATTTGAATATTTTCAGAGGAGATATGCTTACTTCATGTTCTTCATACTTTGCACATCTATTGCTGCAATTAGTAAAAAAGGGTACAGTTTGGGGAGAACGTCTGTGTGAGCATGTGTGTGTATCTTTTTCTTAATAAATACCTGCTAGACCACATGGAAGCCAGGCGGACGGAAGGGTGTCATACCCACAACAGAAAGATCAGTGAGATGGAAAGGCAATGACAAGAAGGAAGCAGGAAAGGATAGAAAGGATTTGGAAGGAGGGAAAGGGCAGGAGTACATAGAGTGAGCCCAAAGGGAAGGGAGAGAAGGAAGATAAGAGACCCAGGCTTTGGGCTGTTCATCCCAAAAAAGCCCAGTCAAAACCACAGGGTGCTTTCTGCATCCCTGTGCTGGCTCCTCTCTGCAGACTTCCTCCAGGGCTTTGCTCAGGGACTCTGGATCAGTGCCGATGATGGAGGCAAAATTACTCTGGCCAGCTCCATCTCATTGGACTTCCACAGCTGGACCCCACATTGCACAGGCACCTCATACACTTGTGTAATACGGCATCAATGTGCTGTATCCTCCTCTCAGAGAGAACATGATGTAGATGCCTCCTTAGGATACCTGGATCTCGTCTGCAACTTGGACCTCCACATGACAGTGGGTGCTCTCACAGGAACGTTTTTGGGTGACAGAGGCTCAGTGGTTTGCTGGTGCCCTGGTATGCAACCCAGAGCTCCCCTGGGCATGCTGATCCCTGAGGAAGCACAAGGTAGGTGTCCTGCTCCTGTGCCGGCTGCTCCTTTGAGGGGAGCAGGATAAATATGACAGCACCTCTTTTCCCAGCAAGACGTATCTGACAACACGTTCCAGTATTGCTGTTATCAGGAAATATGGGTGGTGACTGCAACACTCCCTGTTTCATAATCAGAGAAAGAAACATCTCTGACCCCATCTCTCACTAAAGGACAGCATATTTCCCACCCTGGGTGTGGGATTAAACCAACATAGTGAAGTATTTGAAGCATGGTTTTTTTTCCTAATTTCCTGAGGTGTCCACATGTGAGCGGTCAGCCTGCTGTCCCTGATGTGCTCACCTCCAACCGAGCACCCCGAGAACACCACCTGAAGGACAGGAAGGAAACACAATCGAAAAGGAAGCCAGCCACACACTCCCAGCCTGAATTTTTGGCGCTGGCAGTGTGTGGTGCTGCAGAAGTGCAGAGGCTTATTCTTGAGGGGATTTGAAGCAAACAGAACTTGTTGTGGGTTACGTGCGTTACTCACGGGATGCTAGCCTTCCTATGGCCGGTCCTGCTGGCAGCCACTCTTAACAGGGAGCTGGCAAGCCAGGGTCATCAAAAGTGGACACTGATCCAAGGGAGAGCTGTGGCAATGCAGCAGGCACCAGTTCCTTGTCTTAAAAGGATGATACAAAATGGTAAAATGCCATGCTCTCACTGGGGAGCAAAGGGACCGGGTGCTGAAGACACTGGCATTCCTCCTATGTGACACACAGCACATTAAGCAACTGATTCACTAATTTCCTACTGACTTCTGTCTCTTCTCTACATTTACACCATAATCTTGCAAGCAGGGAACTTCTGGGCAAACAAGGAAGGACAGGGGAGGCAGCCATATAGGTTAGAGTCAGACTGGTCTGACGGTAACATCTCCTGGAACGACATCGAGTTTTAGCTACTGTACAAGAATGAAAAAAAAAGGGTAAAATCTTAAATGTCATCAACCCCCTGGGGCTGGACTTTACCTGGAAGGTCTAAAAATAAAGATTCCCACTGTAAGTGATTTCCATTTCACAATTGTTTCTTTTTCTATTTTCTATTTTGAGAATCAATTCCAGTTACACAGTCTCTAGTTACGGGAGTTTAGAATGGAGAATTTCTTATGCAGAAAGGGGAATTAATCTTTAAATGTACCCAATACTGATCATGGGGAAGTAGGTCCCCTCCCAAAGAGAATTTAGGTTAACAGCCAGTCACCCAACTTTTCCTGCCAGGGCCAGGAAATGAAAAGGAAGGACACAGAAAGTGGAAGAACTTAAAGGCAAGACAAAAGTCTCAAAACAAAAATTGCTTTTGCTGTGATAGTCTACCAAGAAACGTTGAGGTAGCAGAGAATGAAAATGCGTATTTGCTGCTTTTCACGATAAGGCTGTTTTCTCCATTGAAAATGTTGTCCTTGAAAACATTTATGAATCCCTAGCCCTGACTCCACTGTTTTAGACAACCAGTCACCTGAGGATTTCATGCTACCCTGAAAAGGACATTTTCATATAGATCCTCTTGCCTGTAATCCTCAGTCAGATACTCAAATATTCACAAAGCTTGAGTGTTTCTCATGCTGATATGGACCCATTTCTACTTTCTATAAAGTCTCCAAGAAATTATGTAAATAAACAGAAAAATTTATAACAATTTTGCCCATGAGAAGATGTGCTACTATTACACCTCAGCAAGTAAGCTGCCTTAAAATCAGTTATGAGTTTGAAATCTGAGAGGGCAGGTGGGTATTTAGTCTAGCAGATATCAGGGGACTGTGATTTTGTGTATATGAGAGCATGCGTGAGCCTATATGCATATTCTTCAAGCACTTAAAACTCCATTTTCAGTTCGTGATGGTAGTACCCATTTCCCCCCCCTCTTTCTGCCAGTGAGAACGTGAAAAGTATTCACATGCAGGATTCCTTCAACAAGATTTTTTTTTTTCTTTTTTGATTTTGTGATTTTTCATACTATCTCCAGTTGGGGAAAATCTGTGGCAGTGAACTATTCAAGCCTGCTAAACATCAGCTTTCCACTTTTCCCTAGAGCCACTGTTAAGCTGCATTTTTTTTTCTGGTTTTTTTTTTTTTTCAACCTGCTCTGTAGCTTTGCTGAAGCTGAGTGGGATTTGAAAGCTGCAATAGGAAAAAGAAAATGAAACATGACCTGATGGTGCCCCCGCAGAATACAGTCAGCAAAGTCTGGGCATGTCACTGAAGACCAATGTGCACAAATCTATGTATGTGAAAGTTTTGCTTGGATCACTGTTGCAGCGTATTGTTCCTCACAACCCCTTAAGCTACTCTGGTCTAGAATATGAGCATCTCTAGTTCCATTTCTAAACCCTTAGTACACATTGTTCCTTGATTCATCATAGCTTTGAAGAATTTTCTTCATAAACAGAAGGAAAACGAAATTCACATGATATTTCAAGTTTTACTTTGATCTTTCCCACATAAAAGTGGACTTGTTCCTGGAACTGACAAATTCCCAAATGCAAAGACTGATTTTGATAAAACATCATTTCTCAGCAAGAAAATATTTAAGTGAAATATTTTGACCTTTTTCATGGTTATCTCGGAATCTTTCCATTTTGGGGAGCACAGTTAATTGAGGGTAATAAAACTTCCCTGAATACTTTTCGAGAGATACGCAGAAGGCAAGTTGATCAGAGCCAGTGTTGTAACCGCAGTCCCAACAAAAGATGGATTACCCCATCACAACTTCCTCTGAACCACGACATAAGGTTAACCAGTTCAATTGGCTTGGAATAGATATAAATGTTTTGTTTATTGTCAGCACTTGTCCAATGTCTGTTACCAAGACTGATGGATGTAGTGACTATTGCCAGCACCTGTAGGTACAGCTTTGTTGCATAAGCAGCCAAAACAAATGCTCATCTTCCTCTTCTGCTGCTGTGTCTTTGCCACGCGTTCCCCTCCTAATCCTTCATGCAGCTCTTGTTCCATGTGCATGCACATCTCTCTGCTCACTCTGTCTCTGTTTGCATTTCTGTTTCCCCTTTCCTGCACTCTTCTCCCCCCAGATCCTTTCTGAGGTCTCAGAGCTCTCTGCTGCAGCTCTGGCCATGCACCGTGTGCCCTCTGTTGCCTTCCCACTCCTCTCACCCACCCATCACCGCCCCGCTCTCCCTGTCCCCCACCACCCCGCAGCACCCATCAGCAGGGATGCTTTGTTCATCCTGCAACAACTGCTGGCCTGAATTACCTTCTCTGCTCCTGGAAGCGGGCCATTAGCCTTTCATCTACCATACGTGTCTTAGGGAGCTTGGCTGGGAACACACTGTTACAGTGGTCAGCATGCCTTTCCACATGGCCAGAAAGGAGAAGTAGCGCTTTGCTGTCAATCAAGTAATTACTTAGACACTTAGAATAGTGGTCTCTTCATTACTGTGTCATGGCACTCTTTTTGGCATCTTGGGAGCATCTTGAAAATCTCAGCATAGACTAGATTCATTATCAGGTTCTGATGTGGTCTGGTGGTGAGAATGCTGAAATGAAATCTGGATTTTTCACCCATCCTTTCCGCCTTGTGAAAGAAGGGATTGAACTCTCAGAAGGTGTGACTGTATGAACTCAGAGATAGGAAATGTAGTTTGAAGTCCACGTGTAGTTTGTCCTTTTTAGAAGAAAACAGACTTTTTCCAGCTCTTCAAGAAAAAGAGGATACAGAGGCCAGGGCTTTGTGGGGGCTGGGGGAACTCTAGACTTTTTTTCTTCTTCCTTTTTAGGTCAGTACTGTAAGAAACTCTGGCCACATCTATACAGGGAAGTTGTGCTGATTTAACTAAAGTCCATTTTATAATTCCTTTCAAGCTCTGGAAAATCCAGCCAGGGCAGGTGAAGATGCTACTGGCCCTTCTGGTCTACCAAGAACCAAAGCCAGAGGTTTCCATTCCTATGAGGGAGTGGGCAGAATGTGACATTTTCCCATGCGCCAAAATCTTAGCACAAAGCTACTGTCCTCTACACTTTAAGTACCTTAATATGACAAACGGTGGTGACTCTCTGGGTACCCCAGAATATCAAACTGTGAACCAGGATGCCTAAGGCACAAGCAGGATGCAGATCTGCCAGCTCTGCTGAGTGAGCACAGGGTCTGCTGGAGAAGCAGTGCAGAGAGCTGCCAGTGCTGGCATCTTCAATTGCTATGCCAAGCATCACCAAGGCTCAGCTGTCAGAGACTTCCCCTTATGTGGACTCAGACCCTTTGTTTTCCTCCTACTAGGTTTAAACATGGCTTGTACCAGTTTGGCTTGCAGCCATTTCACTGCACATGAAGCCCATGCACTGCTAACAGCAATTATAGTGATAGCAATGTCAAATATCATGTAGCTGGTTTTGTCAGTAGATCTCCAGGAGCTTTTCCATGGGAATACCATTATCTTCATTCTTAACAGGGGGTAAATTGGTCACAGAAACCCAGGTGTCTGCAAACAGCCCTACTCAAGACTGTTTTTTAATTTTTTATGGCTCTTAGCATATGATGGAACTTTGCATGAACTGTATTTTGAACACTGTCATATACTGCTAATGAAACCAGCCAAAGCAATATCATTTGTGGTGCGGTTCTCCAGAATGTGACAGAAATAAATTAAAGGGATGAAAAGATTTTCCTTACTGAATGTCAAGGCAACAACATAGCTTTCCTAAAGGAGCAGCAATCAGGACCATTGCTACGTTTCACTTCAGGGCGAATGTTGCCATGCGGTATCACACTGACATGCAGCTGGGAATCACCATCTCAGTAACAGTCCTGCTGGTGGTCTCAAGGAAGACAAACAGACCTGACAAGAGGACTTTACTGTCCTCCTGCCTCTAGCTGGCCTCCCTGCTCCAGCACTAAAGCACACTCACAGCCCAGTAGCAGAATATTTTTCCACCTTTCTCACCTTTACATTTGTTTGGTTCTTTCACAAATTCTGAATAAATTAACTCTAAGCAGGATGCAGTGGCTTAAGCAAAACCTTGACTTTCCTCTAAGACTTCTCCATAGCTAATATGCCCGCAGTATTTTTCATATCTCTTTTCTTAAGAAGAAACCATGTTTAGGTCACAGTAGCTTATCTGCTAGCACTGTACATTTCCTTAAGAGCAGCTGGAATTGCTGACTGTCTTTGCAACGGAACAAGGAAGAATATTTTAGGCTGATGGTTTACACTTGCCTCGGTACACAACTGACACAGGAGGAGATGGAGCAGCAGATGGAAGTGCAGTAATATAGGAGATCATCTAAGGTGCCTCTTGCAGTTCAGGCACCACTTGAAGGGGAACTGTGAAATTAATGTGAGGGAGTTTCCTCTGTTTGCACCTTTGGCTTCTCCTCACTCACTGCTTAGGTTTTTGCTTTTGATTGACAGACCATCATGCCCTTGCAATCCATAGGACTCAATGAAGATGAGGAACTCCAGTCCACATCCTGTATCAGAAGTGTTTTAACAGTTCCCCTTTAATCAGTTGCATACTTATTAAGGAGGAGTCTGAATTTAGATTTTTTTTTTAAACCTGATCTTACCTATTGAGTAGCCTGACAAGTATAAGTTAGTATCAGGGCTTCTTTCTGGCTTTTTGAATTACGAAGATCTCTAGAACATTTTTCTTTCTTATTCTTCGGGCATCTATATTATTTTCATTCATTCTGTCATGGGAGAACACATTACAAGGAAACTAAAAGCTGCATTTTGCAGTCTTTGTGTCAAAACCTCTGACATAGAAAACAGGAGATGATACAACCCCTTAGCAGCATAAACCTTGATACACTGCCCCAGCATTCAAAACTTCCACTGGGACAAGAAGATGTTTCAGTGTTTCAAATGTTTATCACAGTATAGTCTGGGCTGGCTTCACCCATCGCTGGGGCCAGCAAGGGAACGGCAGGCAGCACAGTGTAGAGAGCACTGCTGCTGCAGGCAGGAAGGTGCCCCTCTGGATTCATGAACGGAGAAGGATTTGTGGGTGATGTGATGGTTGGAGGCTGCCTTGGGCATAGAGATCATGAAATGATAAGAGTTTTTGATTCTTGGAGAAAAAAGGAGGTGGGTCAGCAGAACTACTACCTTGGACTTCTGGAGGGCAGACTTTGGCCTGTTTAGGAGCCTGGTTGACAGAGTCCCTTGGGAGGCAGTCCTGAAGGGCAAAGGAGCCCAGGAAGGCTGGACATTCTTCAAGAAGGAAATCTCAAAGGCGCAGGAGCAGGCCATCCCCCTGTGCCAAAAGACAAGCTGGTGGGGAAGAAGACCAGCCTGGCTGAACAGAGAGCTTTGGGTGGACCTCAGGAAGAAAAGGAGAGTTTGTGACCTTTGGGTGAAGGGGCAAGCAATTCAGGAAGACTACAAGGATGTCATGAGGTTATGCAGGGAGAAAATTAGAAGGGCCAAAACCCAACTAAGACTTAATCTGCCCACTGCAGTAAAAGACAATTAAAATATGTTTCTATAAATACATTAGCAACAAAGGGAGGGCTAAGGAGGATCTCCATCCTTTATGGGGTGTAGGGGGAAACAAAGTGACAAAGGACAAAGAAAATGCTGAGGCACTTAATGCCTTCTTTGCTGCAGTCTTTAACAGGAAGACTAATTGTTCTCAGGATACCCAGCCCCCTGAGCTGGAAGACAGGACAGGGAGCAGAATGAAGCCCTCATAATCCAAGGGGAAATGGTTAGCAACCTGCTACACCACTTAGACACACACAAGTCTATGGGGCCAGATGGGTACTGAGGGAGCTGGTAGAAGTGCTCACCAAGCCACTTTCAGTCATTTATCAGCAGTCCTGGCTAACTGGGGAGGTCCCAGTTGACTGGAAGTTAGCAAATATGACACACATCTACGAGAAGGGACAGAAGGAAGATCCAGGGAGCTACAGGCCTGTCAGTTTGACCTTGGTGCCAGGGAAGGTTATGGAGCAGATCGTCTTGAATACCATCACGTGGCATATGCAGAACAGCCAGGGGATTGGGCCCAGTCAGCATGGGTTTATGAAAGGCAGGTCCTGCTTGACCAACCTGATCTCCTTCTATGACCAGGTGACCCGCTTAATGGATGACGGAAAGGCGGTGGGTATTGTCTACCTAGATTTTAGTAAAGCCTTTGACACCATTTCCCACAGCATTTTCCTGGAGAAACTGGCTGCTCGTGGCTTAGATGAGCGTACTCTTTTCTGGGTAAAAAACTAGCTGGACAGCTGAGCCCAAAGAGTTACAGTGAACAGAGTTATATCTAGTTAGTGGCCAGTCACAAGTGGTGTTCCCCAGGGCTCAGTTTTGGGGCCAGAGGGGATCAAGTGCACCTGCAGTAGGTTTGCAGACCACACCNCCACAGCATTTTCCTGGAGAAACTGGCTGCTCGTGGCTTAGATGAGCGTACTCTTTTCTGGGTAAAAAACTAGCTGGACAGCTGAGCCCAAAGAGTTACAGTGAACAGAGTTATATCTAGTTAGTGGCCAGTCACAAGTGGTGTTCCCCAGGGCTCAGTTTTGGGGCCAGAGGGGATCAAGAGCACCTGCAGACGTTTTGCAGACCTCACCAANCTTCGGTCGCAACAACCCCATGTAACGCTGCAGGCTTGGGGAAGAGTGGCTGGAAAGCTGCCCAGCGGAAAAGGACCTGGGGATGTTGGTCAACAGCTGGCTGAATATGAGCCAGTAGTGTGCCCAGGCAGCCAAGAAGGCTAAGGGCATCCTGGCCTGTATCAGAAACAGTGTGGCCAGCAGGATCAGGGAAGTGATCGTCCCCCTGTACTCCGCACTGGTGAGGCCGCACCTTGAGTACTGTGTTCAGTTTTGGGCCCCTCACTACAAGAGAGACATTGAGACATTGGAGCATGTCCAAAGAAGAGCAATGAAGCTGGTGAAGGGTCTAGAGCACAAGTCTTATGAGGAGCAGCTGGGGTTGTTTAGCCTGAAGAGAAGGAGGCTGAGGGGAGACATTATTGCTCTCTACAACTACCTGAAATGAGGTTGTATGAGGTACATGTCAGTCTCTTCTCCCAAGTAACAAGTGATAGGACAAGAGGAAATGGCCTTGAGTTGCACCAGGGGAGGTTTAGATTGGATATTAGGAAAAATTTCTTCACTGAAAGGGTTGTCAAACACTGGAACAGGCTGCCCAGGGAAATGATTGAGTCACCATCCCTGGAGGTATTTAAGAGATGTGTAGATGTGGTGCTTAGGGACATGGTTAAGTGGTGGAATTGGCAGGTTTATGGCTGGACTTCATGATCCTAAAGGTCTTTTCCAACCTAAACTATTCTATTCTATTCTATGACCCTCAGCAGCCTTGCTCTGGGTGCTGGTACAGTAGTACCAGTGCTCCTGGGATGGCTCTGTGCCCAAACCAATCCTCCCTGCCAAGACATAGTACCACCCATGGTACAGTGCCAGGCTAACAAAAGGATCCTGAGCTGTTCTGGAGAAGCCCCATGATGTGGTACCATGCCACATGCATGTCTATAGCCAAGCACTGCGACTGCACACTTCTGTCCCAGCGGTGGGGGTAGAGGTGCCCTAAAAGGTTTGTGTCAGTAGCTCTGGTAGGGTCAGGCTCCATATTTCCCCAGGACTTGTGGCTAGGGTGTTTTTCTGAACATTGCTGAGTTCAGTGTCACATACCTGTCTACTGCCAAGTCCCCTTGGGCTTTGGGTTAGGCTAAAGGGATTACTGAATGTCACACCTTTTTCTTGGATAAAGGGAGGCTGACAAAAACACCCACAGAAAAAGAAAGACATTCCAGTTACTCCAAGCAAATGCAAACTAGTTGGTCCCTGCTTGGTCCTTATGGGGTTCTGCTCCTACCACACACCTCACCTCCTCTCCACCCTCACCTTTATAAACCGGGAGCTAGCAGAAGAGGCTGCATGGTGCCTACTGCAAGCTGCATCTCTCCCACGCTGGCATTTTCAGCCCTTGATTTTACAAAATACTGAACATTTGCAGAGGTCAGTTGTTTTTAGAGGGTTGCTTTTCAATTTTCTATTGCATTCATCACAGAAAAGACTTACTTGACAGTTTCTGTAGCTTGAATGGTTGTCAGGCAGTACAAACCACAGAAAGTATGTGCCTGCATTCTGAAAAATTCCCTCTTTGCAGTTGGAGATCAGTCACTCTTACTGAAAAAAGGAACGATTCATTATTTTCATCCCTAAACACTAGTGTCAGTTCTCTCTTTAAACTCCAGAGTGTTATGTCCTGCCCATATTAGGACAGCTACTTAAGTGGTGATTTAACCAACCCAGTCTGAACTGCTGGTATGTAAAACCCTTCCCGTAGGCTTGTCCCCGGAGCCGGTCTTGTGAGGCTCTTGAGGTGCATACTAGCAAGAGCAGCCACAGTGCTTCGAGAGCCTCTCCGCCTTGCCCGCAGGCAGCAGGAATACCTGCATCCTGACCCCCAGAGAGCAGCTTGCAGCGTTTCCCATATGATCTGAGTCATTGCACACCAGCTAACTGGAGTACAGCAGGTCCACTGGAGACAAGCAAAGTGGATTTCATGGGCTTTTCAATGGACTTCCCTCGCAAAACCCTTCCGCTTTTGACCTTGCAGGAAGGGGGAAATGCACTCACATGTTCCCCAGGGTGTAATATCGGTGGCGAACTGCCCTTTCAAGTAAAAAGGAGAGAAAGCCATACTGTCCATGCCCTTCGCCAGGGGCTTTGGATCAAAACTGAATCACTGTGCTCTGTATTATATCACACTGAATGCATGCACTTCCCCAGAGGCTTGAAACCAGGAAGGCTTTTTTCCTGTCTTTGATGAATAATTTCAGTGTCAGTGGGAGCTGGGACTGGGGGGTCGGTGCTCTCTGAAATACCACGGCTGGGCTGCAGCTAGGGACAAGTCATAGCTCCTCAGCCTCAAGCACCCCACTGACTCTTCATTCCTGGTAAATGTGCCTTGGGCATCCAGGGCCAGGAAAGAACTGGCCAGGATTCAGCATTGGGAAACTCCCAAGGGTTGGGGATGGGATGTCAGCATGCAGGTGAGGGTCAGGAGGAGGCCCGACGAGGGGAACCAGTGTCAGACACAACCCCAGGATGTCCAGGCAGGGACATGGTAAGGCCCGTTAGGGTAAGCCAAGGGATGTACTGCTGGTGGTCTGCTAACTCCAGCTCCATCTAGGCAGGGTCCTGGGGGCAGCAACAAACTCCTGCCTGGGGTCACATGCAGCAGCTGTTCATCTCGGCTTCTTTAAAAAGTGCC
The DNA here is from genome assembly GCA_013401275.1 of Pandion haliaetus. Classification (NCBI taxonomy): domain Eukaryota; kingdom Metazoa; phylum Chordata; class Aves; order Accipitriformes; family Pandionidae; genus Pandion; species Pandion haliaetus. Next base: position 160,556 of record VYZV01007251.1, on the reverse strand, counting down.
AGGATTCACAGGGTGTGTGTCTGTCTTTCTGCCTGTCCCTCCTGCCCTTCCTGCCTGCCTCCTGACTCAGAAACACCCTGCCAGCCAGCCCCAGAGCCTGTTGGCCACTGGCAACCATGATTCTCAGGGGCAGGAGTTTTGAAGAAAACTAAATTCTGCCAAATCTGTGAGAAGAGGCAGTTTGTCAGGGCAAGTGGCCCAGGGGGCGGAGGGATGCTGTGGCAGGAGGATAGCCCTCCTTGGGCACCAGCAAGTCCGCAGACAAGGGGCACTTTAAACAAGCCCATCACAGGAAGATCTCCAGTCAGAGCTTGCCTGTTACAAGAGTTGAAGGCACAGCTCTGTAGGAAATGAGACTCCATGAGCTCCAGGGCTAACACACTGAACTAGCTACCCTAACTTGCTCTTCAGACCCCCTAGTGAAGATGATGCCACAAAATGAGACTTGGGCTGTATTTACACCCCTATATGACCATATGCATTATCCCTTTGGGTCTCCATCACTTGCTGCTGGAAAGCGGCAAGAGGAGCTTCATAGGGGAGTGAATAGGTTTGATAGAGTAAATCTGACCCTATTCCTCAGGGATCCTAAAGTACGCTGTACCTGGGAAAGGATTTAATATCATGTGTGTCTTGGTTTGGTTTGCCAGGCAGTCTGCAGAAAGCCTGCAATTGCTCCTCCCTTGTGCTATGTAACCATGTAACATGCCCTATTGCAAGAGCAAAGGTGGCTTCGCAGCACCAAGCTCTCCTATATCCTACAAGGAATACAGAGAGTCACCATTTTTTCTAGCCTTGTGACAGACAGACAAGACAGGCAGACAGACACATCGCTGCATGTCATCTTCTCCTTTTTCTGGCATGCACTGGGCTCTCTCTGTACTTTCCAGTTGTGCTGGGGCTGTTGGCCTCCTGCCTGCCTTCAGTCAGCTGCCGGTGAGTCACCCTGGCCGCCCAGCAGGATTTTCTGAGAACGCCCACAAAAGCCATCAGTGACAGCGGGTCAGAGCTCATCCCCAGAAGATGTGTACCTTTCCTCCTCCCCACTCACAAACTTTCACTGAACGCAAACTCGCTGGCTCTCAGCAACAGCCACTGCCGGCCCCCACCACAGCAAAAGCAAAAAAAAAAAAAAAACTGGGTTAACAATTTCCAAGAATAACAGAGGAGCACTTTTCTTTTTCATGCATCATTTTCATGAATGAATTGTTCATTCAATTGTGGTAATTCCTGCATTCATAAAAAAAAACCCCAACCAACACAAACACGGTGACTTCTCTTGGCTGCCAGTGGCTGCTGAGCACTGGGATCTGGGAGGGGGGTGGGGGGGGACAGACCCACACTGAGCTTCTGAGCCACAGAGAAGGAAGGAATAAGTATGATATTGTTCAGCACAGCATCTGCCCCACAGGCAACATGGGTGCCCTAGTCTCGGACCTGAATTTGCACACAACTGTTTTTAGGTTGGGAAGTGAAAAACCTCAAATAACTGCAATTATTTTAATGCTGTGATATAATATTGATTTTGTATTCTGGGGAGATTAAAACTGTCAGAATTGGGCAATGTTATATGCTTTGTCTCTATGTGTATCAGCAGCTCACTTACCAGGGGTATCCCTTTGCATATATCTTGCTGGGTTTCTGTTCCTACCTCTGAGCCTACAAGGCATCCCATGAGGTTCAGGCACTCCCTCTTGACTGAGCCCTGCTTTAGCATTAGAAGCTCCTCAGGCAATGGGTGCACCATCCCCTCTGCCCAGCACCCACCTCCTCTGAGCTCATCTCAAAATACCAGCTGCCAAGCCAACACTTAGGCAAGCCCACTGCCTGATCACCGTTAGAGGAATCACAGGAAATACCATTGCCACTGGACTGGAGCTAAGTCAGTGGTCAAAGGTGGAGAGAGGGGTCAAAATATATTCCTTTTACCTTTTCAACTGTTCACCCAGTTCTGAAACTTTTCATATCACTCAGAGTGTGGGATACCTAGACATAGGATCACAGGGTATCAGGCTGGAAGGAACGTCGAGAGGTCTTTACTGCAACCTCTTGCTCAAAGCAGGCACAGGTGTAAGCTCAGACCAGGTTGCTCGGGACTCTGTCCAGTCAGTATTGAAAACCTCCAAGGATGGAGACTGGACAACTTCACTGGGTGACCTGGTCCAGTGCTTGACTGTCCTCATGGGGAAGTGTCTCCTTATATCCACCTGGAGCCTCTTGTTTCAACTTCAGCCCCTTGTCTCCTGCTCTCCCAATGTATAGTGCTGTGGAGATCCTGGCACAGTCTTCTTGCTGACCTCTCCATACGTGCTGGGGGCTGCTGTTATGTCCTTCCAAAGGCATCTCTGCCCCAGTCCGAACCAGACCTGATCCCTCAGCCTCTCCTCACAGGGCAAGCGCTCCAGCCCTGACCATCTTGGTGGCCCTCTGCTGAACACACTCCAACTTTCCAGTACTTGGGGGGGGGGCGGGGAGGAAGGTGTTCAAAACTGGACACGGTATTCTAGATGTGGTCTGATGGGCACTGAGTGGAGGGTGATAATCCCTCCCCTCCGACTACTTCTGTTAACACAGTCCAGGATGCTGTTGGCCTCCTTTGCTGTGAGGGCATGTTGCTGGCTCACGTTCAGCTCACTGCCTGTCCCCAGTCCTCTTTGGCAGGAAGATTCCTGCTTCTTCAGTTCTTCTTCAAGTCTAGAAACCACTGGAAAAAGCAAATGTTCTCTTTAAACCAGCCCTGCAAGCAGTCACAGCACATGACAGTTACATTTGCAGTGAAGCCTAACAAATTTGAAGTACTTGCAACAATAGACTGCCTTAAGTTGGCAATAAGAAATAAGAGTTCTTGCAGAAGGGTGAAAGATATTTTTGATTCTTTTGCTTCCACTGACAAAACACAGCACTACTTCTGAATTATAGACAGCAAAATACTTCAGTCAGCATAATCTTCAGCTTATAATATGAAATGTCTGTTTTGGGGAATGCTATATGAGTACACTGCTGAAATGGGATTCAGGAAAGGACAGACCTAGAACACAGGGAGAAGCATCCTCTGCCCTCATTTCCTCTGAAAAACACCTGAAACACCCTCCCTAACTAATACCTGAAAAATAAAGGGGTGGACAGGCATGACCCTTGATTCTGGTCTCAGTAATTCTCAGAGAGAATTACTATCCCATTGTCATTATTCTGGCCTGGCACCAGAAAATGGTGCTCAGGACCTTCAAATGCACTCAGAAACTTCAGTGTGGGCAGGACCTTTCCTTGGTTTGGTCATCCAAGACATGCAATACAGCACCAAAGCCAGCAAAGCAAAGGGGAGGCAAAGCCTTGCAGCCTGGCAGTAGGAACAGTTGATTTTATTCTCAGTGTTTACCAGAAAGAGGAATGATCTGATTTAGCCATGCTGCTGCCCCCTCACTGGTAACCTATCCACCTCAGAGGTCTGTGTGTATTTTTATAACGTGCCTATGACCTGACAGGATTCAGCCCACTTGTAAGTTGAAGGTTTAATGGTGTTGGGGGGGGAAACACCACCCACTGCGTGTCTCGTACACTACCAGCGACTGCCTGAAACTTGCTCCCTCTCCTTCCCACGCACACCTACCTCGCCCACGCCGCTGCCACCGAAAGGGCCGCAGCAGAGGGGACCTTCCCTCCCTGCAGCCGCCCTGCACTGCAATCATGACCAAACACTCTTCACAGGCAGGGAAGGGCTGATGAAACAAAACGAGAGCTGGAGGGTGAAGTCTAAGAGGGTGTAGGTCATGCCTAAAGCCGAGGATGCCGAGCACAGCCTCACCGAACAGGAAGCCGAACGACGTCAGCAGAGTCGCATGCCTGTAAAAACAATGTGCATGAGATCAGCCTCTGGCCTCAGCTGCACTGAGCTGAACAAGCCCTCTGGCATAGCTGGCAATCACCTAAATCACACCTATATGGGATAGCCAAAAAAAGAGAAAACTCGCTTTCCTCTTTAAAGCTGACATCTCTATCAGCAGGACTACATGCCCTTAAAGGTAAAATGCTTTTAGGCGACTGCTAGAAGAAGAGCTGTGCAGAAAACAGTTGCACTTCAGAAATTGCAGAGCTTTTGTCAAAACAGTAGAAAAGGTAGAAAGTCAGTGTAGAGCAAAAATAAGCAAACCAACAGACTTGCAAAAGCTGTTCATTAAAAATTAGTCATTATGTGTCCAGCTGGAATCAGTAGCCACTTTTGCAACAGGGCTGATGACCTTTCTTAGTGGAAATGATCCACTTCCATCTGCCCGGTGTTGCTGGTCTTATGGTAAAAAGTCACCAGGATGGTCTGGTAGAAAATATCTTCATTTCAGCTGTTACAAAATATCAATTTCAAACTAAATTGGTTGTTGTTGGGAAATGAAAAATAATAGTGGCTTTTCCTGGTCATATAGCTAAAAATCACTTTCAGTAAAGTGTCAGTCAGTTCTTGTGAAATTGCCACATACTTGATACACAAGAACTAGATGCATTAAGGAGTATTGGTAAATGTGCAATATGAATGATTCAAGTGGTTTTCCTTTGTTGTTTTCCTCCATTACGTAATTACAAGAGTTTGGCTAATGCAAAATTCTTGATAGATTAAGCAGAGGCACAAGAATGAATTAATATACAAACGGATATACAATATATGCATATATTTGAAGTTGATACTTGAGGACAGAATTTTGCTGGGTAAGGAGAAGGTAAGGTTGCCACCTTTAAAAGAGAAAATTAATAAGGGAATTGCTATTCAGGCAGTGGCTACTGATTATGATCTACAGCACCAAAACCTGTAGATACATCCACACTGAAACAAGCCAAACCAGCCAGGTGGCATCTTTAGCAGGATGGCACAGTACGGGAAAGCAAGGACCTGTGCCATGAATTTATATCCAAGCAGATAATAAATTAATTTTCAACCTGGGGTCTGTATCACACACTGGTACTAAAGTAACATAGCTGTCTTATTGACTTCAATTGAGCTGTTCTGATTTATCGAGGATCCTGCTCTTTGCTTAACACTCTGCCTGATAAAAGTGAAATAAAAGATGTCTATAGGACAGGAAGGGGTATAGGACCTGATTTGAACATCTCTGAAGGCTTTCAAGAGAGACATTAACCTCATTTGTGTTTGTTTCTGTGGAAAGTCGAGTCCTAAAAAGTTTTGCTGGCATCACCGTGGCAGGAATGTGACTACCTGGGTTGCCTCATGCTGCTCTCCATCTCGCTGTGCTGCCTTGGCCGTGCCCCAAACCCCACGTGGCGTCAGCACCCCACCATGGTCACCCAGCTGACGTCCCGTGGGGTGCACTGAACGCTACCACCTAGCCCAGGTGAAACCACTGACGTCCATTAGAAATTACTCATTTGGCACACAATCAAAATAATAAATATGTCAGATTTCTACAGTGCTCGTCACCCAGGGCATGATGAGAGGATGCTCAGGGATGAGTGGGTGAGGACAAGGTCACCACTTGGCACCATTGCCTTCCTGCCACCACAGAGTGACTCAGTCACCCACGTACACTCTAACCTACCTCCATCACGATGGCCTCCAGCTTCACTGCAGACATGTGAAATGCCAAAGCGAAGCGGTGCTGGGACTCGCAGCCCTGCTGACCGAACTGGCCCTTGCCAGGGCTGGGACTGGCAGCAGCGACAGCGTGTGCCAGTGATGTGGGGTTTAAGGCTTGCTGCTGCCACTGGTCCTAACTGTGGATCAGGGGCATGGAGCACCTGAAACATCCAGCCTGCAGTGGTGAGTTCTCTATGTTGGCTTTTCACTATAAAGACAGAAAGCAAAGTCTGAAAGTAGGCATTGGCACTATAAATACCTGTTTTCCCCACATTTCTTTAATGGGAAAAAGAATCCTTCACTTCCTTCCTACAAATCAGAAGTTTTCAGTGCCAAATGATGTTTATACTCATGCTGCTTGGCTCCAACTGCAGAGTGCACAAGTTAGGGAGCTGTAAAGTAAACATGAGGAGACACATCCAGTCAGTAAAACTAAGGGGATACTGGGCCAGATTGCCAAGAGCGAGTGTGAAACCCTTAATAAGGGCATCTGTCAGGATCAGCTGAGGTGTGCAGGGTCCTGCCTCAGGTAGGACAGATCACCTCTGAATGCCGGGCTTCTTACCCTGTCTCTCGTGACCCAATAAAAACTCGTATCAACCTGCTACTGCAAAAAGTATTGTAGCCCCTGCTGATGCTAAAAAGTGTGAAAACCTCGGTTTTACATATCATGAGAAAGATAGTAACTATGCAGCAACACAGTTTCTCTAACATCAGGCAGAGGTAAAGGATCAGCAATGACTCAGAGAAAATAATGCTGCCTCCTGAATCATTGCTTCCACTGCTGCCACGTTACTGCCTGCAGCACCTGGGAATTTCCTTCACCATCTCCTACCCTCCAGCAGGGCCCAAAGCACTTTATCTGCTGATGTGTGGCTGTGTGATGACCTAAGGCTGTGGACAGCTAGAGACTGTTGATTTGGCCAGGGTTATTTCTCAGTAACAAGTGATCTGCTTATCTGTTATGGAATAAAATTCTCCAGCCTGCCAAAAAGCACTTTCAGTTCTCTAGAGAATGGTCACTTCTCTCAGATGTCAGCCACATGGATAAAAGTAGTTGCTTCCTCAAGAAGGCAAGCAACATGAGGGTATCTAGGCAACTCGGTCTATCTCTCTACTTATCTGACAAGGATTACAGCTCTCACTACATACCCATAGCATAGTAGCACACCGCAAACTGCAGCAGGCCAGCATTGTGTTCTGCCCTCTCACAGTTCCTCTCCCTTGTGCACCACTTTAATCCACATTGGCTCAACAGACTTCACAAAGGAGAGCAGCATCCTTATTCACATTCGATGGATGAGGAAACCGAGTCAGAGAGATACCATAGCAGAAGCAAGAATACAACCTGGTCTTGTATAACAAGAGCTGGCTAGTAGGCAGACAGTCCTCATGAAGATGCATGGCCATGTCACCGTGATAAAAAAACTCTTCCTTCGGTCAGTGAAGGATTTGAGCTGAGGAAACTGGGCCCAGAGTTCAAGGGACAGACTGCACTTCTTGCCCTGAAGAATTATCTCATGCAGCAACACCCTCCTGGGGCTTTGTGCCTACTTTGAGCAGCAGGTACCTCAGCTGCAGGTACCTCACTCAAATGCAAAAGGCATCCTCTGGTAGTAAAAGCTACTGCCTGCTTTCCTGACAGTAGGGGGGTGGGAGGGGACATGCCTCTGCTGTCCTGATACTCAGCTGTGGTATACCCTCCTTAGGACCATTAGATGCTGGCTTATATAAAAGCAGAGCCACAGGCTGGTTTCTTTGACAGCCATCGGGCCAGGCACTCAGTGATCTTCAGCTCTGGGATGTATGTGCCAGACAGTGCAGTTTTAAGGCAAACTCATGTACACACCAGCTAAGACACTTGCCCCTCTGCAGGCTGTCCCACAAAGTCCAATGGAAACCAACACAACCATTTTCTGTGCCTCTTGGCAAGAGAGAGGCAAAGGTCCGGGGAAAAGACTTGGCACCGACACTTGTTTTTCTAGGAAGATTACTACGGCAGCTGCAGTGGCTCTTCATTCACCTGAACTGCTTCACATCCATAAGGCTCCTTTTTACCATGATGGCTGGAGAATACAACCTGTAAACAATGGCCCATCTCTCACTTATCACTCTTTCTGCTTTACTCTTGGATGGTATCTTGCCAATGACTAAGGCCTCAGTCCCTGCACATGTGCTTATCTTTATGTGATGTGATTAGGACCATCAAGGTCACAAAGAAAGTGTGCATACAGGTCCCAAGTCGAAGGCAGAACAGTCTGGAGATAAAAATGATCTCCTTGATGTATGTGAGAAAAGCAGTTAGAAAGCATCCTTGATCTCTCACAGGACTCTGGGATATTTTCTAATAATGACAATTATATATGCAGATGTTTCAAATAGTCACTCAAACACTAATTTTCTGGCTACAACTGTAGTAAATGCCTTCATTTGAGAAACTGTCATGTTCCTCTAGGGGGACTGCATTACTTTGCCTTTCAATGATCTATTTTTGCTTCAAAGCTCTTCTAATGCTTTTCTTAGAAAAGATGTTATCCTCAGCCAAAGCCAGATCAAATGGAAACTGTGGAGCAACACCCTGGGAGACCTGAAAGCCCCCTCACCTTTAGATTTCTGTGTGGTGCTGCATGAAGTCTTGTGCACTGTGCATTTATAATCACTGAGAGACCACAATCACCTTTTGGAAGTGACTGAGGGGCTCAATTTCCAATTTAATAGGTTTTTCCTGGGACATTCTTCCAAAAGCTTAACTTGTGTGTAACTGAAATTTGCATAAGAAAGTTTGAACAGTTTTAAAGGCTTTCCCTCCCCACTTGCTAAAGCGGAGAGCTAGTGGCTTCCTGTTAAGGAAACATTTAGTCTGCTCTTGTCTTTGTTAGTCAAGTCTGGCATTCCCCTCTGAAAAAAAAAAAAAAGACAAAGAAAGAAAAGAAGATATTGCTTGAAAGAAAGCAGTCAAGCGATGCTAAATTAGCCTATACCTACATAAAAGTTAACAAGCGTGGGCGAATCCTCCCACGTTTGGTACACGAAGTGGGCTGAGATGACTGACCGCTACACTCACCACTTCCAGCGGCCATCCATTTCTAAGAATATAGTGGCTTTTCATTCCTACATGCATGTATCTTTAGCACACAGTTTTACTCCAGACCAGCACAGCAAGGATGGGCCTTTCCACTGAAGACGTAGCAGAAGACAGAAACACAACATACCAATGTCTTCAATGTGCCATCTCTTGAAGCAACTATGCCAGCAAGTGAACCAAATAAATCCCTTTTGGGGTGATACTGATCATGTAACTAAGGCAAAAAAAATGGGTTGGATGTCAACAGCCATCCCTAAGCAACAACTGATCTGTTGTGGCCACTGACAGGTATGAAACAATCAACAAGGTCAAAAGAGATTTAAGGTTTGCAGCAGCAGATTTGCTATTTGCTGAGGTCATAAACGCTTTTTCATGCCAATATGCTGTGGAAATGAAGGGACACAATAGGAAAGGATGAAAGTGGTTTGACCTTCTTTCTTAGATCAGCATCTCATACTTAACTCTTTTAATTCTGTAAACATGCACCTGCTAGGAGAAAAGCACTGCTGCTTAAAGCCATGATGACTGCAAATTTGCAACCTAGCACATATTACCACGATGCAGCATTACCTACCTGAGTTGCTGTGCAACTTTTCAAGCCATTTCAGCAGCACGTAATAGCAGCAGACTCTCCTCCACTGATAAAATAATGGCAGGAGGATCATGCATGTTCTCCCTGCAGCCATAGCAGCCTTGTACTACTTGACCAGATGCAACCCTCACAAGGTGAAACTACCTTCTGTCATGACTGCTGGGCAGGGAAAGGGCAAAGGCTTGCAGCAGCATTAAACACTTGTGTTTGAAAACCATAGAGCTCAGTGCTTCATCAACCAAGGAGTAATTCTTGCCAATGCGCACCCAGAGGCACACTCCTGTCTTTGTGGGGCAAGCCATTCAAAAGTGACTGGTCACCTCACTTGCCTTCATTTAGTGGTATCTTTTTGAGAGGTACTTAAACAGACTAGATTCTTCTACAGTGCTGCATGAGTGTCCTCCCCTGAGTTTCTTTTGTGTGTCCAGTACACAAAAAATAAGACATCCCAAAGTAAACAGTAACCTTTGAAGATCTGAGTGGCAAAGGCAGCCATTTAAAAAATAATTACTAGTTACATTATATTAAAAAGGATGCTTCTTTATACCTTCCTAAGGAGGGTATTGCTATTTTTGTGTATGTCTCAGTTAAAACATAGCTGTACAAAAATGTTTATCAGCTGATTTGGCCGGTTTTTGTTTTCTTGAAAGTGAGCGCAGCTGTATGACCCATAACTTCTTTGTGGATACAGTTCCTACACAGAAGAGCTACACCTCCTCCTTTTCTGAGTGGGTTAACAGGATGATGTTTCACTCTACATGTGTTTAAGAGACTATGTATGTTGGTAAAGAGACTTTCTATCCAATGTCTACACACGCTGGTCTATTCCAACTCAGCTAATCCAGTTTCAAGATGTGTTTGAAATATCTGCACTCCAACAGCCCTTTCACTTACTACAGCCAGCATCCAAACCTTAAAAAAACCACAGAGGCAACAAGAGTCACTTCGCTCCTCGGACAACCCCAGATTTTTTGGCAAGTAACTTTGTAAATGAGGAGTGCAATTTTTTACCGGAATCATACAATTCTTGCTTCAGACATAGTTTTTCAAGAAAGAGCTAACTTCCATCAATATAATTTTTGTCTTTTCCTGCAGTAGAGCACCTCCACAGCTGTGTAAATATGTCTCCTCTGGAAGCAGATGGCTGCTTGTCCTTAGCTGTACTACTACCTGCATGTGAAGATGGAATGGTTCAAAAATACCTATATGATTTCAGAGCTTATGCCAGTTTTTTTACATAAATACTTGGGACTTCAGTATACATTTCTTTTTTTTAAATCAGTATAAACATGCTAATGAGAGAGGTGATTTTCTGCCAACAGTGTTGTGCTGGTAACAGTTCAGATACATAGCTGTAGGAAATACTTTTTATTAATTACCAGCTGTTGAATTGGAGCAAGTTGCATTGGTATGAAACAGTTTTTTGTGTACATTTATTTATAAATACATTTGTGTTTATTTATGTATTAATACAAACACTGCCCAATGAATAGCAATAGTATTCTAGTATGAGAAAATGTACTTATTTGCCAGTGCCCACATCCAGTAAGACCAGTATGGAGAGTGATATTTGTGTGTGATTTTAATAAACCAAGGTTCATCCAGCCAAAGAAACCTGTTAGGCTGCAATATGTTGGCTGAATTTGCCTCTTTACCATGTTCACAGATTCCCAGAGTCACTGAGGTGGGAAGGCACCTCTGGAGATCATCTGGTGGAGGTCACCCAGTTCAGAGGAAGGTCAGCTTGAGCAGAGTGCTCAGCACTGTGTCCAGTTGAGTTTTGAGTATCTCCAAGGGTGGAGACTCCACAGCCTCTCTGGGCAATATCTTCCAGTGTTTGATCAGTCTCACAGTAAAAAATTTTTTCTTATGTTGAAGTGGAGTTTCCTGTGTTTCAGTTTGTGCCCATTGCCTCCTGTCCTGTCACTAGGCACCACCACGCAGAGCCTGGCTCCCTCTTCTTTACTTCGTCCCCTCCGGGTACTTGTGCATATTGATGAGATCCCCCTGAACCTTCTTGTCTCAAGGCTGAGCAGTCCCAGCTCTCCCAGCCTCTCCTCGTGTGACAGATGCTCAAGTCCCTTCATCACCTTTGTGGCCTTTCACTGGTCTTGCCCTAGCATGTCCATGTCTCATTTGTACTGAGGAGCCCAGAACTGAACCCAGCACTCCAGGTGTGTCTCTCCAGTGTGGAGTAGAGGAGAAGGATCACCTCCCTCAACCTGCTGGTGACACTGCTCCTGATGCAGCCCAGGATGGTGCTGGGTGGCTTTGCCACGAGGACACATTGCCAGTTCATATTAGCAATAATCCGGACTTTTCAGTGCAGATGAGACAAAAGTCACTTCTGAAGGTGGGACCTGGACTTCCAAATAATTTAGCTATTTCTGAAAATATTTCTGAAAATCCAGCCCTTTCTTTCCCAAAGAAGATGGTGTGTGGTTGGGTTTGTGACCTGTTCATCTAAGCAGTGGGAGGTTTATATGTTCTTCAACAAAGTGATCACCTACAGCCTCAGAGAGTCATAGACTGAGAGGGGCAATTAGATAATTTGCTGATCTCAGTGTTACAGATCTCCTAGTCACCCCTGCACTGAATGTAGTTGCATTCAGTGGTGTTTGGCTGATGCTTATTGTCCAAAGAGCTGTCCTGTTTTGATCTGACATTCAAGAGAAGTTGGCTCCATCTTGTATTTGTTCCAATAATGATTAAACATAATTTAGCTATGAGCATCTAAGTTCTCATATGAACTTGTCTAGCTTTGACTTCCAGCCACTGGGGTTTGTTTGCCTTTTTCAACCGTTAGCACCTAGTCCTGTCTCCTTTAGAAAATGCCTATCAAAACCCAAGCTGATCTTCTTTCAGCCTGAAGTTTTGTGCCCCTTAACTCTCCCAGCAAAAGGTGTTTTCTCCAACCTACAAATACGCCTCTTCATTTTTGAAAAATGAATCTTCTGTTTCAAACTGGAAGAAGGGCTTGTGCACCCAGTTTTTTGCCTGTTTTTTCCAACTATATCAGCTGCTCAGATAAGATATGAACTCTACCTACACTGAACTGCCTTTCCATTTTTTCACTGTTCTTTAAAAAATGGAGTAGAAACTTTAGGACATAAGTTCATGTGTTTGCATGCATCAAGCCACTACGAAAAACAGATACTTTCTTCCAGATAATAATCCAGATGTTCAAATGGACTGGATTAGAGACAACACCATAAAGAATTGAAATTAGCAGTTCTGCTGCTGAATCCTTCTCCAAAAAAATCTTATTGCAAGACAAGAGGTATGCCAGAAAGATCATCTTCCAGAAGTTTAACCAGATAAGCTAGAAGCTCCCTTACAGCATGTCGGCCGTAAAACCTCATTAATAGGGTCCTTAATAGCTTGAGAACTAGAAATTAAGACCTCCTTGAACTGTGTTACTGTTTTTGTGTTGTCCTCCAGATCTCAACATACCTCTCAGGAGCTGCTCGTACCTGTTGCCTCCTCCACGTCACAGGTCCCAAATCTGATCAACAGCCCTTGTTGCAAGCAAATCCTAATATGCTACAACAGCAAATACAGCAGAGAATCAGTTGTCTAAATGAGATACATGCTGTGATTGTGGTGAAGAAAAATGATAGGTAAAGGCCTGCAGCATTTTTTGCTCACAGCTAATATTAAATATTTTCCACTAGTTGATGTCTGGCCCACAATTTCAGCTGTAGTTAGAGCTGCAGCAGAAGAGCAGGTAAGAACCATCACAATCCCTTTGTTTAATGACTGCTTTCTTGGATTTTCCTTGAAAAGACTGGGGATATTTTTATATTATCCTTTTACTTATTACTTCCACAGTGTAATTAAAGAAAACTCCAGTCCTAGTTTGAAGCCACATTGTTAAATATTACAAAAAGTTTTAAAAAAAAAAGGGGGAGACAAGACATTGCCCTTCTGGCTATGAATACAGAGCACGTAAAAGAGAAAACTCGTGTCTGAGACCAAGAGAAGCCACTAGTGAAGACAGCCACCAGGAAAACTGTGTATACTGAGTTTTAAAATGTTACTGACTAATGTCCCACATGGTGTCGGGCTCATTGCTCTGAATCTACAGACTGTAATGACATTTGAAATAAATTTCATTCCAATCCTATTTTCGTGGTGGAGAAGAAAACAAAGTTGTGAGTTCTTTTTTGCTCAGAAATTAAATGTTTCTGTACCCAAAATAGTGACTTGACTAAGGACCTATACTTGGTTTGGGGCTTTTATTTTTTCTCCACTGACTTTTTGATAATTGGTGACCTACATTGTAGAGGGTTTCTTTTTTCTCCCCCTGCTCCTAACTGGCCTCACAGATTCCTGTCACTCACAGAAATTTTTAAAAAACAAACCACCAAATGTGTGATTTTAGAAGTATCAGTTACAGTTTCATTATCAGTTATTAGAGGGGATTCCACATACTCTCAGTGCAATGGAAAGGAGTACCCCTTTGCTCATTAAGGTACAGGTGAATGTCAGTTCTAGGAAACTGCCTTTAATTCCAAAGCCAGACCCTTCATCCATGTCCCTTGCTTTAATCTGTTGATACCAGAAGCTCTTTTGATTCAATCAAATCAGACCCATCCAGAGCCCGGGGTCATTGATAAATCAATATTTATTAAGATTTCCTTCAGTGTCAGGCCTGGAATTCTCCTCTAACATGCTTGGTGTTCCCAAATACTTATTCATCCCAGACCTGCCCCTAGTTATGTTAAAAGGCAAGACAACCACAAGACTCCAAGGTAAACTGCAGACCTGTGTTTATTTATGCAGTGTTTCTAACCCAATGTGACTGGAACAAAAATACATGCCTTGCTTGATCCTTAGGGGAAAGAGCAAGATGCAGGGATCTGGGGTTAGTTCCCAACTCTTCAATGCTTATTTCAAATTTGATAGGATATATCTGTAAAATGGTTGTGATACTTGCCCACTTTTCTAAAATCCTGCTACTCTGAATGCCAACATATTAAATTACTGCATTAATAAAACTATTATTCACAAACACAGTATACTACAATATGATGAGGCAAGCCTCACTCATCTTGCATTATAGATAGAGAGAAACGTCCATTTCACCAAACAGCTTGCTAACAGGTTTATGATGGGAACAAAAATGTTCATCAGACATTTACAAACCAAACACTCGGAGTAGGAAATCCCAGAATTTAAGTTACCTCTGCAGCTCTATTTTAGTTGCTCTGTGCCTTAGGAGAGAGCCCTTTCATGATCTCACAATAACTTTTTCCACCCCACTGCCATCTCTTTGCATGTACAGGCTGCAAAGCTAGTCATCTGGTGAGCAGCTCTTTGGGCTTTCATGTCCTCCCCTTTGCTCGGTGCCTAGCCTCACACTTTACCTACTACTCAAAAATGGCTCTGAAAATACAATTACTCAGAGACTCTTGCTCTTGCCTCATCGCTAAAGCATCTGAGTATCTTTGAATGTTAGCTAATCTTGGTTCTAAAGCCCTGCAACATGAGGGGGTGGTACAATCCACATTTTACACATAGGGAACTGAAGCACAAAGTGATTAAGGTCAGAAGTTTCCATTACTTCTGTGTACTCCCTAGGACCTGATTTCTCAGTTTATTTAATACTCTATTTTCTGTCTCCGAAGCACAGTAGGCATTACCTCAGCTACAGCTGTGAGAACTCAGCACTCCTTCACGTCAGACCTGAGATCTCCACCCACACATGCGTAATACGAGGAGCACCCAGTCAGTCATCACCTCTGACAAGGTAGGTTTCAAAAATTTGCCCAGTACCGCACAGAAGTTTTGCGGCAAAGAAGTGGATAGAGCACAGTTTCCCAGGCCAGCATGTGACCACCTTCACCATGCGGCTGTGCTGGCTCTTGGTGCAATCCCTTCCTTCAGCCTGCAGCTTCAGAACAAGATGGCGAGCAAGGTGGAGGTCCTGGGCACACGGGGGATGTCCTCTTCACTCTGCCTCACATCCCTGACTCCCCCAGGACAAACGTCTTATGTACTGTGCAGGAGATGGGTGTTCTCATGTGTCAACACTTACTGACTTTAGTGTTCTTTACTCTCAGGGGGACAGACAGGAAGAGTGGGACAAAGGCAGTCATAATCCCTGGTGTAGAAATGCCAAAACTCAAGGAGTCTGAACACCAATCCATGCCCAAGCACAGATTGTGCAGCGGGGCACACATGTCTTTGCCCACTACCTCACATTTTCTCCTTTTCATTCCTCAATCCTCCCTGATCAGGTTCCACCTCTTTCTTTCTTATCCCTCTAATTTTGTTCTCGTCAACTTTCAGTCTCCATTCCTCAAGCTTTTCCACCAAGCTCCCATCTCCTTGCTTTATTTACCGTGTTCCAGTCCTCTTTTCTAGCCCTTCTGTCTATGTCTTCACCTCTTCAAAATTGATAATATTGGACATTTTGCTGACAGCCTTCAACTTCCCTGTTCTCTGGTTTCTGACTCTTCATCATAGCCTTTTCTCTGGGCTCCTCTTATCCTTGTCCCACTCAGTTCCTTCCTTTACTTGATCTTTTTTTTCTCCAGTAATTTCCTTTTCTCATCCTCTATTTTAGCTCCTAGTAAGAGTTGGCACTTTTTCCATCACCAATTTCCCCAGTCCCAGTTGGTTTCTATTCTAGTACTGTTGATGAATGAATTGATTGACTGAATCCTTTCCCTTATACAGCTTCTCATCTCCCAGTTTCCCATCTCCCACAGAAACTGTTCTGTGTCCCCAGTCCCCCCCAGCTCTGAAATCCAGTCTTCTTCAACTTTGGTTACCAGCAATCACCACCAAGTCTCAGCTGCCACTCAAGTAACACGAGGCTCTTCCCAAGTCACAGATATTCCCCTCTTCTACAATACTTGCCAGTAAGACAAAGGCCACCAAAAGCACGAGATAAGGAGAAGCTCCCTTGTTTCATTTACATTGCCTGTCACCTTGATTTGGACTAGTGGGGAGCAGGAATTGTAGGAGGTCCAGCTTTGCCCTACAGGTCTGGGCTAAAACAAACCTTCTCTGGGTCACCCTGCATAGTTGCACACTGTGGGCAACATTGGATCTGTGAGGGGATGGCATATGCTCCATCACACCGTGGGGAGCACACAGTTGCGGGATGGCAACTTACTCCAGTTCTAGATAAAGCTGGTTTGGTTTACTGGAAGAATGAAAAATCAATAAAAGTAGTGGTTTGATCTGGAGGAAAATGCAAATTTTTCTGTTCCTTTTATTAACTTGAAAAATTATATTGACCTGCATTTTTACTCATTAGAAAAACCTTTCAAGGGTAGATTTAGATTAGATGTGAGGAAGAAGTTCTTCACTGTGAGGGTGGTGAGGCACTGGAACAGGTTGTGGATGCCCCATCCTTGGGAGTGTTCAAGGCCAAGTTGGATGGGGCTTTGAGCAACCTGGTCTAGTGGAAGGTGTCCCTGCCCATGGCAGGGGGCTTGGAACTAAATCATCTTTAAGGTCCCTTCCAACCCAAACCATTCTATGATTCTATGATTTCCATTTACAGCATTGGAAGCATAAAAACCAAAGGGCACAAAGTGAAGAACAAGGAGGCAGCGCTATAGCTTTCTGCCTTTTAACTAAGGAGCCTTTGGTTAACTTTTGGTATGTGAGGAGACCCAGGCTCTTCTTCCACAGCTAATATCACCAGATGGTAGAATCATAGAATCATTTATGTTGGAAAAGACCTTTAAGATCATCCAGTCCAACCACCAACCATGCCCACTACACCATGTCCTGAAGTGCCTTTTCTACATGTTTTTTGAATACCTCCAGGGATGATGACTCAACCACTTCCCTGGGCAGCCTGTTCCAATGCCTAACAACCCTTTCAGTAAAGAAATTTTTCCTAATATCCAATCTAATATATATTATTGATATACACCATATCCAATGGTACTGTCCAAGGTAAGGTGCTCCCAACTTTGCATGTTGAGACTCCCCTACTCTGTTTAGAAATATTTAACTATTAATTGGAATAACCTCAGTAAGTTTCCTCATTGTTAGTCTATTACTAAACCTAACTCCTTGGTGCTTTCTCTCCTACCCATAAATAAATAAATATTTAAGTGCCGCAGTTTGAGCAAGAGGGACTGAAAGACTCCTTCTGCACACTCTGTGCTTCAGCATAGGTTGGAGATTTCCTTACTTCACCAAGGAGGGTAAAGGAATTCTAGGTTTGCCTCTGTCTTCACCTAGCTTTCTGTAGCAGAGGCAGAAATTAAACTGTGCCAACCACATTCTGTACATGCGACCTCCCCTGGGCCACTGGGCAACAGGGGGAATTGTCACTTCCACTTTTGTTCGCCCTGAAGTATTTTCCAGGTGCAAGTATTTGATCTGATTCCTAATGGTTTCAGGTCAACCAGAGCACATTTCTTGGATGGCAGGCAAATATGCTACTCACTGAAAGCAGCATGGCCAAGCCAGGGCATGGGGTGAGCTCTGCAGGATGTGGACCAGAGACACAGCTCCAGCCAGGACAGAGCAAGGCACAGTGGTATGGCCACTGTGAGAAGCTAAGAGGACTTTGCACGTGGGCAGTCATTACAGAACCACCTGTAGTTTGACTTTTAGAAGTCTCTACCCACAAGTGCAAATAGTAGTTGACTAGCAATAGGTTTGGACTGACATTTCTTTGAGTTGCAAACAGCACATCCCTGACGCATAAGTCTTTCTGTTGCCATAAGTCAGGTTTGCTCCAAAGAATGGGTCATCAGAGTGATTTAAAGCAAAAGTTGGTGGAATTTTTTACACAGACCAAATGATGTATTTTTTTCCCTAGCCTTGTCCCTAGAAAAGAATGAGCTATTTTAAGTCAGGCTTTCCCTCTTTCTCACCCCTGTCACCAAATTCACTGTGGAGACCAATATCAGACACTTCATCCAAAAAATATGTGGTTTGACAAACATGGAAAAAACAGGAAACTGGGTTTTAGCACCAGTGATGCTGAGCACTTTAGTAAACTGATTTTGCCTGATTCTGCTTATAATTAAGACATGAAACTGAAACACATGTTCTAATTTCATTCTTGAGAGACATTGGATCAGCTTTCTCTGAATAATAACAGTGATGGCTTAACAACGAGCAGATACACTGAGTATTGAACTAAGGCAAGAATGGGCAAGTGTGCGTAGGTGCCTCTAATCTGCAAAAATGCTTATGCAATGGTGAATGTTCTATTAGGGGATTTACCTTTGATGAGCAATTCAGATGTTAAATCAGCTATGGACTACAACAGCATTGTGGGGTTTTTATGCACAGTTCAGTGGAAGTAGGTGAACTACTGCAGAGCTTCATTAGAATCATGCAGGACTTCATTAGAAGGAGTCACTCTCTCTGCCCAGGATAGCTCTGGTACTAGGAAGTTTCTCCAGAGTTTGCAGACTCCCACTTGGAGCTTTGAAGTAATGGTGCTGCTCTACTTTGGCCTGTTGTAAACTTTTCCCATTCTGGTGCCATCTGTCCTACCTATAACTAATCTCTCTCTGCAGAACATGAGGTCAACGATAATCCTCATTTCATTAATGCCCAGTTATGGTATACGCACCAAGCAGCCAAGCGGGAAGAACAGAACGTCCTTCTGCAATCTCCACAAGAATCTACCACAAAGGCAGAGAGTGCAGAGATTACTTCCTCCCTGCATCTCTAGGGATTCAATGTACCATAGAAACAGAACAGAGATAGATCATATAGATACCTGCTCCCACAGCCAATGCAATGTACCTGCAGCCAGAAGAGTAAATAGTCATAGGAGCACAGGAACTCTTGGAATGATGTGTGCTTAGAGTAAGGTCCTGCTCTGTGACCAGGAATAACTACTGACTGCTATTTTGGATGGAGGACTTTTAAAAGACAGACATGTCCAGGCTGAGTGTACTTGCAGGGGCTAGACGAGAGTGACCATGTCAGCCTACCTAGCAAGCCACACAGATGCTGAGATACTATCCCTAGGATTGATGATTTTGAAGCATCATGAGAAAAGCCTGAAGGTTATCACTCCATTTCATTTTCCACCACACTGAAATGAATCAGTTTAAGCCCCTCTCAGGACATGGATTCTGAATCATGGTTATAACCAATCACATTGCTGTTAGATCCACTGGATACACCGAAAGAGTTACTTTCCTGCTCAGGTAGTCGGATGACTGGGAAGGGTGCTGTTGGGGCAGACAGACTTGAGCTTATGCTGCCCTGGCTACCCCCAGAGTCAGGAGCTCAGGGGAGTGCAATGCAGGCAGACCGGAGCAGCAGGGACGGATGCCCTCACAGGTACAGCCTGCAGACTAGCTGCATGGTAGCCTGCCACTGTACCCCTGAGAACAGAAAGGCACAAAGATTCAGAGGACTCATGAAGAAGACCTGAAAAGCTATTGCTGAGAGTGTCAAAGAGAAGAAATTAATGGGGAATCTGTGAAAACCATCCACTCTGTACTCTGTAGATATCATGCCACAGTCTTTATCGTTGTTGCTTTCACTCTGCTGCCTCTATCATCCTAAGATTTAGCCTTCTCTGTTCCACTTCTCTACCATCTGTGCACACATGTGTACATAGATGTATATCCTTACTGGAGCATACAGGCCATGTATTACTTTCATGATAGAATAATTATTATTCACATGCATATCCAGCATATGCTGTTCTGTGTTTCTCAGCAGATGATGTGACACAGGGCACTCTCTTCGATACTCATTCTACCTCTCTTTTTCTTGTAAACTGGAACCGCCCCTGAAATGCAGCCGCTTCTTCGGGAGAATATCATAGCTGTTCCTCAGTGAACACCTAAATGACTTTATTTAGGCCAGGAGATGACAGGATGCCATAAACTTGCTGAAATTGCAAGGCGAAACCTATGTAGGCAGATATAATTGGCCTCACTGAAACATGCCAAGCCAGCACAGGCTTTTACTGCAGTAACAAATCCCATGGAATAGTTACTGACCATGAGCTCCTTGTGTTTCTGCCTCACATTCCCATGAAATTCCATGACAAGTTATCTGAGAATTAGCCACAAAGTTAGTGTTTCCCTTTCATCTATTTTTAAATTGAACAAGTTTGGGCAATGTGCACAACCATAAAAGGGAAAAAATGTCAAAACTTCAGAACAAGGAGGCCGAGGAGATTCAGGATCAGCTGTGCACTGGACTTCTTAGGTTGTTTGATTATTGCTCCATAAGCCAGATGTGACCCAGCTAGCATAAAGCTGTACATACTGTACTTAAATTTTTGGTGTTGGACTTTCAGGCTTTACCTTGTCTACAGTGGGACATTTCCTTCGATCTATCTTCAGCTATCATGCAAAAGCATCTGCTTAGTTTTCTTTTTCAACATCTATTCTTCTGTATGGAGAGGACTTGAAAGGTAAACATATTTTGATGACAATGAGGAGTTGACTAGAACTTCAGCAGCTGTCTCATTTGAAAAAAAAAAGGTTTTGCAATGGAAAAGCAGGTTTCTGTAAAACTGGTCTACCATATAAAGAAATGCCTCTTCTAAAGAGTATGGCAAATTCATCAGTCCAATTAGAAAGCATGGAAAATGCTTTTGGACAATGAACTATTACAGGAACATACCAAAAATCATAAATCTATGGACCCTCAGAAGTTGCCTGTCCCACACACTCTGGACTATGTTACCGCTTCATGAAAAGGGACTCCCACTCCATATGAAGAAGGTCAACACACGGAGAGCTGCATTTGCTTGGTGCTGGTGATCCAGACCATACGGTCCTCAATTTTAATGTTCTAGGACCATGAGGATGGAAACACAGTTATGTAGGGTGCTCCACCTAGGCCAGAGATGAATAGATTTCTATAGCGTCTCCTGGACATGATAGGCTACTTCTTTCTCTACTATTCCCAAATCTGTCTGGGACTACTTTTACTTCTCTCCACCTGAATGAGTGAACGGTAATTTATAGTAAGCAGCTTGTGGGCTGTGTTCTGCAGCTGCAAAAATTACGGAAGTGGGGGCATGTGACATGAAAACACATTCCCTGCATGTACATGACAGAAGTCTTACAAAACTCTCTCTGTGAAGACAGGAATAAATGATTATGTTAGTGTTACCAATAAGTGCTGTCATTGCAAAAACGGGGAGTCCCTTCTCTCTGAAATCAGTATGAATCAGAAGAAAACAATATACTTATACTTTTTGAGCTAAAACACATGATCAGTGTCACCCCATGGACATTGACTAAATCCATGTTTACAAAGCAAAATCACCATTCCCCTGGTGGGAGATGATTGATAGTTTTTAGGAAACAATCTATGGACTCTGTTATTTAATTCAGCAAATGCTGGTAAATTCTTATGCATAAACAAACATTCTTCTTTGGAGGAATTTTTCTTGGGGAAATTCTGGAACTGCTAATGCAGGACAAATAGATTTCCTCTCCACTTGGAAAGCTAGCTTGAATTTCTGGCCACTCATATAAGCCTCTCTGTGTTATTCCCCATGCACAGAATTTGCTCTGCTTTTTTTTTGAAAGTCCAGGAATGAATTCACTTCCCCATTGTCATTGAAAATGGCTGTGAGCTTTGAACAGACCCAAAATGTCGTTAACATACAAGATACTGAAACCTATTCAATACTTAACACTTTTGAGGTAAAACCCCGGTGACACTGTTTGGCTGGGGGTGTGCCAAATGAGATTAAATCTCACACCTACACTAGTTATTCTAAAACAGGATTTACAGTAAGCACTGGGGGTACCAGACCCCTTATACTATTGTATTCTCTCACGAAATCAAAACAATGTCTTCCTGAAAGAGATGCTGTGCATCTAGCAGCAGTTATGGGGCTGGCACAGAAACTGCAGATGAAGCTCATCAGCCTGTGTTATTGAGGAATTCAGATTAGACAATTACGAATTTAAAAAGATGGTCAGAAGCATTCACCATGTACTGTAGAAATTGACATTTCTTGGCTATTTATCCACATTTTGATGAATTGGGGGAAATTACAAAAATTACACAGGGAAAAGATTGACAAGCTTCATGTTCTATGATTTGTGACTAAAGATTACCGTCACATGGTCACCTTTTATGCACTTAGCATTCCCTACATAATTCCATTGCTAAGAACTGCTGAGGAGAGATATTTCCATCCTGAGAGAAAACAGTGTCGGCAGTTCTCCCATATTAGCAAGGAATGATACAGAGTCACTCATTCATGTATTCACCAAGCACATGGAAATTAACCACAATTTAAAATAGCTTTACTGATTTTAAAGACTGTAAGGTTGGCTTAATACATGGAAACATACATAAGAAAATATGTTATTGGAAATACCTAAAAGAAATGAGAACAGGTTGCAGTGAATTCAGTTCAGATTATACAAACTACATCTATATTGGGAGAAAGTAAAAACTTCCAGTGAGACTAGAGTTCACTGGGAAAGGAGCACAGGATGCTAAAGACCTGAAAGACTGGCAAATCTGCTGAACTGCAGGCTGCTCTATCTAAGAAAGTTTGACTGAGTGCATTATATATTGAAATTGTTCAAGGAATAGAGGAGAAAGGAGTAAGGGCTTTAATTACATGAGCAGGCATTCACTACCTGCATTCCCCAACCCTTCCCATCCACTCCCAGAGGGTATAGCTCTGTGCTAAATGCTTACTTCATACCTAAAGTTAGAATAGCTGCTTATGAAATCCCATCAGACGGGAATACAGAAAGGAAAACAATAGTAGTTCCCACCAGACTTCAGAGGAGGCATTGTCTTTAGCTATTTATTTGTTAACCCGTTGACGACTCACAGATGCTGAAGTGCTGGCTAAAGCAAACGGCTCCAAAATCCAGACTCTGCTTTAGGGTCCGCTGCTGTGGTGTGTGCTGTACATTTAGGCAGCACAGCAGTTGTCCCAGCCTAAAGGACAAGCTAAAGGCTAAAATGAGTGGGCTTGCACTACCCAAACCCAGCCATTTGCTCTGTGCATTAAGGCAGGCAATTTTGGAAAGAGAAGACCATCCCTGTGCAGAACCCATCCCTCCACAGCGTTACCTATGTAGTGCTTTATGCTTACAACCCTCAACCTAAAGTAAAGACCATTATGACAGATGCAGTTCACAATTAAGTGAAGTCTGCTACACTTGGATGGTAACTTTCTTGAAGCAGGGACCACACTGTAAATATTCATGATAAATAACCGTGTGCCTAGGTGTTACGGTACAACAAACACAAAATAAGAAAAGACTCTGTCCTAAAGAGTTTGTAGTCAAAATTAAATAAGCAAGATACAGAAAAGTGTGAGACAAGAAACACCCTTACACTTACCATATAACTGAGAAACTGAGGTACCAGAATGCTAAGCCACAGCCCCAAATCCCACAGGAAAACTGTGGCAAAGTGTGGGCTGGAAAAGTACCAGGAACAACCCACCCCGTTTCTATGCTCTTTCCTAGGCATCTTCTCAACCACTGTGAGAAACAGGGCACTGAGCTCCATGGGCCTTTGATTTGGCTTACTACTGCTGTTCTTACTTTCTTCAATTTAGCCACAAGCCCTGTCTGAGCCTGCTTCAAAATCCACTGAAAGCACTTTGCTCTCCTAGGCAAAAATAATGTTGGTCTTCTCCTTATTTCTTGCTGGGGGCTTATTGGAATTCTCTGTATTGTGCATTGCAGAGGGTCAGTAATGCTGGGCTGTGCTGCTATCTCGAGTATAGCTGTACATAGCTACATGTCTTTGCAGTTCTTAGGGGCCCTGAGGCTCAATCCAGCACGTACAGATATCAGAGGAATGTATGACAGATAAAAATCAAGTTAGAAAGATATTATCATTACCACTGCAACCTTTTCACACATTTCACAGACTCTCATAAAACAGCACTGGAAAGGCACTCTGAGATTTCAGTTTGCCTGTTACCTCCACACCAGGAGGTAAGTATGGTTAAGGCCAACCTCAAGTATGGTTAAGGCCGTACTTAACCCTCTTCTAGCTAATATAACCTGTTTTTAAAATGTCCAGTGTTTGCCTTCATAGGTTTTTTTATCACAATGCTTCACCAGCCTTAATGGGAGAACATTATCCTTAATGTTTAACCTCCAGGTCAACAAGAAGGGCTAAGGCAAGATTTGAACTTTCAGCTTCTTTGGAACCCACTGCAATTCCAGTCCTTTGCTTCTGTAATTTCTATCAGAGATATTAAAAAGAAGAAGAGAAGGAGAAAAAAAAAAAAAGAAGAGAAAAAGCAGAAGAAAAGCAGAGGGAGCCTTGGCCGGGTGGCATAAATAAGAGCCCCTACTGCCAGTACAGCCCCTTGCCACAGTACCCTGGTAAAAGTCTCCCTGGGAATCCGGAGTTTCTCTTACCGTATTCAGATGAGTATAATGGAAAATTCACAAAACCAGTTCAGCTCTTGCTATCAAAGTGGCAGAGATGAGTTTGGGTATTTTTTTTTTTTTACCATCACTACTTGATTCAGTAGTAAGCACCAGTTTTCTGTCTGATAGAGGTTTAAGGGATTTTCCTCCCTCTTTCTCCTCTGCACCGACAAGCTCTTCTCATCACTTCTCCGCCAGGAAAAAAAGCAATGAAAGGGCTCCTGGAAGACAGAAGTGCTGAACTCAAGTGTGACCTCAAGCACAGCTATTGCAATAGAAGGGATTTCCCTTTTATGATCCTTTTCCTCCCTTTTAGATGAATCACACCTCTTACAGAATTATCTGATATTAAAAGACCTGGCAAACGATTGAGCTATTAAAGTCTGAATGTTACTATCCATAAATATTATCACAGTCATCATCCTATGATACAGTCTTATATGAATACTGTCTTGACAATGAGTCTTTCCTAATGCAACCTCTGCAACACTTGGTGATGATGTTCTGAACACTCTGAGGTCTTGGTTTAATTTAGTGAGCATAAGCTCCTCCTTCCTGAACAGTAAAAAGAAATTAAATAATTAAAATAATTTAGAGATACAGAGCTGAATGGGGCCTTGAGAGATTTATTCTTCTTCTCAAGTACAATAAAGAATTGTTATTGATTGATGTGCATGAAACTGATTCCTCAAATACCCTCCAAAGATGGATATTCTGCAGCTTCCCTAGACAGCTTGCTCCAGGGTTATACAAACTTGCCACTTATAAGGGTGGGGTTTTTTACCCATATGCCTAAACAAAATCTAGGTAGCTGTGATTTAAAGTATTTCTTATCCTGTCCTCAATGGCAAGGAGAACTTACCCCTTCCCTCAAGAGATATGGATATGTATATATACATAAAAATATGTGTGCGTGTGTGTGTGTGTGTCTGTGTATTTATAGGTATGTGTGTACACACACACTTCAAAGAAGGAAATTTTCCTTGCCCTTATATATATGTATATATGTTTATATTCTGTCAAATATAAACATTACATCATAAACGGTAGGATAAACTATGGGGTATAATTACAAGAAATAGGAGTAAATCAGAAAAGAGGGATGTATATTCATGCATTCTATAATTATTGATGTTGTTGGTGTTTTCAATGTATTCCTATATTGCCTAGGAGATCTGGTTGACAAGACAGAACTTCATTTTGTGCTGTGCAAACTCAGATCAAATGAATTCCTGCCATCCTGCTCAGATCTGTATGATAAACATCAGCCTTAGCCACGTGCAATCAACTTTCAGTTTATCAAGGTGTAAATAGTAATTATGAATATTCAGATGTGCTTACCATTGAGAAAAACAAAAATAAGCTGTTGCCTTTTCAGGTTTTCCTGGGACACAGTATCTCCCTCACAGTTAATACCTGCAGAACTATTACTCTCCTTACTCACACTTACTTTCCTTTCCTTTCTTTCTTGTAAGTGAAAACCAAAAGAGGCTAGAACCACTTGTTAATCTATTTGCTGCAGTTTCCTGTACAAAGCAGGGTATAAGTCAACTCGTTTTTCCCTACTTCCTACCTTAGCTCCTCATTCCCACTCCATCACTTGAAATGCTCTCTGTAAAACTCTCCAAGAAGCTGGGCTTCACATCACATGAGAGAAATGCTTTGGATAAAAACAAAACAAAACAAAACAAACAAACAAACAAACAAAAAATATATATACAGGTTTTTTCTAATCAGATCACTTCAATAATCTGGCACGCCAGCCCGCATGAGGGGACAGGAAAAAATGTCCAGGAGCAGGGTATGGCAAGATGCTGAAGGAAACATACACTTCGTAAATCACACCACAGACACTGCACTAGTTACGCAAGTAATTGCTCAGGCCCAGTTCCCTCAGGCATCCAGCCCCCTGGATCTGTCATCCCTCAGGTCATCAATCCTTAAGTGCCAAGACTTCTGACCCAACTACTACTTTGCAAGGCAGCAGAGAGGCTAGGGGGAAAAAAAAAAAAAAAAGAGCTGTACTAAAAAAACCCAAACCCACCCACAAAAATCTTTACAAGAAACCTCTGCAAGAAGAGGAGAAAAAAAAATTGGAAGGTATTATTCTTTTTCCAGCCATATCCCTGACCTCTTTTTGAACAAAGGCAGAGAAAGGAGGACAGCAGGCTGTGCAGAGCCAGACACAGGCCTGCAAAGCCTGGGAAAGAGCACGCTGCCACGTAACCACAGCATGTGACAGGAGCGCATGAGCTGAGCCAGCTGCTGCTACTAGAGGTGAGACGGAGGAGCTCAAGGCTCAACTCGCCCCAAATCCACCTGTTCTCTGAAAGGAGTCTAGATTTAAGACCTGATTTCAAGGTGTGGAGCAATCCTCGCTTCTCGGCAAGACAGTGGGAGCAGTGGGTGCTCCGGAATGGGTAGGAGCTCAGCATTTGTGAGTCCTCTTTTAAGACTGCAAGAAACTTTGTTGCACTGTATTTAATTTCTGGGTGCCTTCAGGTTGCAAGCCTGGTGGGCAAGGAACTGCCCTTTTTCCAGCAGAGATCCCATCTGTAAGTCATATTTACAGGCCTTAAGTATCGTGTTTTATTCAGTGAGTTTTTCCATCCCACAGATTTTAGGACATGGTTTAAAGGTGTGAATTAATTGATTAAAATGATTAAATGTAATGATTCCTACAAACTGGTAGGTGTGGCCAAGAGTTTACAAACACAGGCACTAAGATACTCCTGGTTTGACAACTTTATTCTGAAGTTCTGCCCCTTGCCTACGACGACTTTACCTTGAGCAGGACTGGATTTAAAGCACATTAACATCTCCTGCCTAAAATACCAGCATATGGATTTATGGGGTTACATATCAGTCCAACCTCTCATTAATGAAGTCACTTGTGGTTACCTACAATACAAAGCCAAAACTGTGAAGCAGATGCCACCCTAAATGAAAAAAAAAAAAACCCAAAAACAACCAAAACTTGCTTAGGTTTGAAAACAGCCTAGAAGTCTAGAAGAGCAGTAGCTTCCAACGGGATGGGCTCCCCTTCCACCCAACAGGGATGTTAGCTGCAGGGGTGTGGGCACCTACACCCGGGCACCCACACCCTGAGGCCTCTCTGCACGGGCAAGGAGTCCAGCGGGCCCCTTGTCACGCTTGTCCATGTGGACAAGGACGAGGTGAGGGCTCCTGGGGAAGCCGGAGCCTCTTGCTCTCTTGCTGCTGCTGCTGCTGCTGCTGCCGGGCGCTCAGAGGGTGCAGCCGGGGTGCGAGGGTGCTGCCTCGAGCTCCGGGCACCGCAGGGCTGGGCACGACTGGCTGCAGCCGCCGGTTCCCCGGCACAACTACCTCCCCCGTGCCCGAGGGACCTTCTACACCTCCCTGCACCGGCACACAGAGCTGTTCCGGCCCCAGCGACTCGGGCCGCGGGCTGCCCTCCCCCGCTCCGGGGCGCCCGCCGAGCACCGGACCTGCCCCGCAGCGGAGCGAGGCCTGCGGCGACGGGATGGGTACCCCCGCCCCGGGTGGGGGGAGAGGG